>CAEFZY010008207.1:0-10060 GCA_903066815.1 Brachyrhaphis roseni | reverse complement strand
TGTGTGTTCAACTTTAGTCTTGTGTATGTGAGAGATAAACGTCTGTGTATGTGAGCGACATAGTTAACGTTTGTGTGTATGTGCGAGCTGGTAGTAGTGTATGTGAGCCAGAAAGTTAACGTTTGTGTGTATATGCGCGAGCTGGTAGTAGTGTATGTGAGCCAGAAAGTTAACGTTTGTGTGTGTGTGACATTTTAGTAGTGTGTGTATATGCAATTTGAGTATTTTTTGAATGTGCGTGGCTATTTTTTTGGAGTATGCGAGAGTTTTTGGTAGTGTGTGAGAGACAAAACGTAAATTTTGTCCTAAACGGCCCCTCATATTCCTGCAGTAGGTCTGACTGACAAACCAACGGTCCAGAACACTGCTGCTGGAGTTCTGACTAGAACCAGGAAGATAGAGACACCATCAGGTTCTACAGATCTTCAGCAGTAGTTTAAACTTTATAGAAACTTTCAATCTTGCTGGTAAGTTTATAAATCCCTGAATGGATTAGAGATCTGCAGGATTGACCTTCTGGCCTCATGAAAGGAACTGAGTTTCTGGTAAAATGATCAGACAGCATCAGATAAATGTTCACTAATATTCTGCTATATTTACCCACAAATCCTGATAAGTGTCTCTACAGGCTTGTATTGAAGACCCAGATGAGCAGAACGTATGTTAAACATTTAATATTATTATTTCTAAAGATTTTCTTTCTGCTGTGTGTTGAAACCCTGAAGACTTGTTGAGTCTTCTGGCTCCTCAGTCTCATCACACACCGTTACTTTGGGAGGTTTTTAGTTTAGGAAAGTTTTTGGGATTGATTTATTATTTATCATACTGTGTGGATGTTGTCTTCCATCGATATTTTCTTCTGAACAGCCTTCAGTCGCTGAAGGAAACTCTTTTTTATTTCCTGCTTTTTATTTATTCAAAATGATCCAAGCGCTTTAAAGCTGCTGTATGTAACGATTATAAATTATCTTTTTTACATATTCCTTAACTTGTCACCATAGTGACAGAACGAGACAAAATGAGCCAGGAGGCGGGTTTTAGCGCTGTCAATCACCCTCGTGCTACACTGCAGCAGATTCACCACCACACAACCTGCCATGAATGCTAGGCTAGTTAGCATAACCACCATTGACAGCAGATAAACACTTTTCCTATAACGGTAAGTTGTTTCTCTGCCATTATCAGCAAGTACATGAAGTTGGTTGACAGCACTAAGCCCCGCCTCCTGGCTCTGATTGGTTCCTCTTGGTGCGTTCCTTCAGGCGCAGCAGCAGCTCAGAAAGGAGATCGATCCTTCATAGATTATTGGTCTGATGTCATCTCACCTAAAGTGAAATAATTCAACCGTCAGATTAACCCAACAGCCTAAAGACGTCTTCCCAGCCCAACAACCACAGAGACGCTGCAGCGGTTTGTCTTCATGTTGCATTTATTGCTTCGGTTTTGACATTTGGTACAACACAGATGGCATCATCAGGGCTCAGGGTTAATGTTTTCTACCTTAATGTTTGGCTGGTGACTCGTTAACAGAGAGCCCAGGTTTCACTACATTCACAGCTAAAAGTTGAACTACCGGCCCGCAGACAAAGGACGGATCGTCACGGCAACACAACAACAACAGGAAGCTACGTTTGGGCTGGAAACACAGGCAGGAGTCAAACATTTTCAGCTCCAAACCTCCGATCTTTGCTTCTGATGAATATTGGTTTGGTGAAACATGACGACATGTTAGATGTTTCCTGAAGTTTCTTCTGTTCACAGCAGAAGCAGAGTTCTGGTTCTGTGTCCCATCAGAAAAATCGAAGAATTTCTTTAAGTTGGGTTTCCAAGTCCAATCCATGAGAGTAATTTCTGATTTTTGAAGTTAGAGCGAGGACTTGTTTCTCTCCTTTCATTATAATTAAGAATGTTTTCAAGCTTTAAAGCAGCAAAAAACCATTTTCTGTCACAATGTTCTGCAGTGACTAATTCTGGCCACTTGGTGGCAGCAAAGCAGCCGTAAAACACCAACTAACACAAACGGGAACCAAAATAATTCATCGTCCAGCTTCTTCTTCTTTTCCTTGTCAGACTTTTAAAATGAATCATTTTCATCATCTAATTTTAATGCTACAAAATTTAAGTTTTGCTACTTTGTGTTTCGAACCCAAACATGATTGATTGGCATCAGGAGGAGAGCGCCCCCTGCTGTGTGAGGCCAGCTTTGATTAATCTGCTTTACATTTGCGTTAAAGAAATCAAACATCCTATGATGTTTTCAACTTTTGCTAGTTTTTCTACTGTCACATTTTTCAAACTTTTTCTGGCAGAAAATCAAAATAAAAATTTGATCTGCTCAGAGATCAGCAGGGAAGTTTCTGGAAACCCGACGCTCTCCTCAACAACTTGGCAAAGTGAAGTTTACTGACAGAATCTGAGCGACCGGACCGGACCTGAGTGACTGGACCGACTGAAGCGATCGGATCAACTGGAGTGACCGGACCAGACCAGAACGACTGGACCGGACCTGAGTGACCGGACCGGACCAGACCGGACCGACTGGAGCGATCGGACCGGAGTGACCAGACCGGACCGACCAGAGTGACCGGAGCATCCACATCAACTGGAGTGACCGGACCAACTGGAGCCATTTGGCTCCTTTCGATTTAAAGCCAATTTGGACCAAATTCCTTCTTGTCTCATTCGAGTCGTCAGAAGTTAATCTTCGACACCAGATAATAAATCTATTTTCTGTTCAGCTCTGGCTGCTTTTTTCCACACTTCTGTCCTGGACTGGAGTTTCAGTTCTGATTGGATCCGGTTCCTTGGTTTGGGACCAACTTGTTCTTCAGACAGGCTGTTTAAATTTTGACACCTATCCATAAAAACCAAATATGACATTTAGAGGAATCCAGTTTAATTTGTGGAGTGTAAATGTGAACACTCCGGGTCCGGGTCCGGGTCCGGGTCCCAGTCCAGGTCCAGGTCCAGGTCCGGCTCCGGGTCCCGGTTCAGATTCGGTCAGCAGGTTTTTGGCAGATGAAAAACAATATCTAACATGACTGCAGATTTAAGATGCTTTTCCTCCAGGCTCCAATCCAGACCAACACAGACGGAAGAAATTCAACATATTCAGCTTTAAACATTCAACGTTTTACATGAAATGATCAGTTAAAGCACAGCTGCAGGTTAGTTCAATCAATGGAAAGAAGGATCTTCTCACCTGGGTTTTAATGTCATGTACGTAGAGCCAAAATCTCAGATATTTAGAGAAAATTAAAAAAAAAAATCAAACTAATAACTTGAGCATTGTTTATTTCTCTTCAGTGTTTAAAAGTAGCTGATGCATCTTTATGTACATAGTTGTTATTTTTTCTGTTAACTTCTCCAGGTTTAATCTGGAATATATATATCTGTGAATTCTCTGCAGGTTGAAGCAACATTAAATTGTAAGTTCGTAGCACAATTTTCTACATTTCTATGCAGATGATTTGCTCTTTTAAATGAGAGCAAAGAAAGTTCAAACTCAGATTTAGATCCTAAATTACTAATCAGGTTTTTGTTTCCTCCATCTGGAAACCGTGGCCGGCCATAAAAATGCACCTTTTTATTATTTTCTGCACAATTTTGCTTGGAAAAACATTTTGACCTGAAAAAGACAGACTATGAAATTGATTTGATCAAATACATCTCAGATTTAAATAATCATCAAATCCTGATGAAGTGAGAAAGTTTGCATGAGCCAAAAATCTCCATGTTGTCATTGATCAGCTTTTATAATTGTTTGATAAATTAACATTTTAATTCACTAAAGTTTAGAGCCTAAATCATCCTGTCGCTGAAATCTGCTCAGTTTGATGCTGAATGTTTGGGACCTTTTTTCTGCTAACATTCAGGTTTCAGGTTAGCAGAACAGCAGGATGAAGATTCATTTCATGGTCAAACTGGAAACGGAGCCGACGTCCAGCAGATGGAAGAACGTGAGCCGCGGGAAAAACAGAAGATCACCTGAAGCTAAGACTCTGGAAATACTTTAGCACTTTGAACATTAAAATAAAGGACAGGTTTCCCTTTCACAAATCACTGCATCGCAGCAAACCCGCCACAATAATAGCACCGGCCTTTGCCGCTTGTTCACGTCAGCCGCTGCAGCACCATATGGGTTTCCTGTTTGGGATTTACGACCCGCTGAAGAGTCAGAACCAGCAGCGGGTTCTGATTCTTCTGACTCCCACAGGCCGCCAACATCGGCTAAAAAAAAGACTCAGGTGTTTTATTTTGAAAGTCTGAAAGAGAAGTGAAGTAGGACTGATGCGGTGGGTTGTGTTCGCTGACCAAACGTGAACAATCAGTCAGAAATCATCATCATCATCATCGTCCCAGTGAATACTGCATCAAATATAGCTCAAAGATTCAATATAGAGATTTCTTCACCAAAATAAAAGCCTCCAAAAAATAAACTTCTGTTTATTTTACAGAAACAAAAACTGATTTTTTCATTATTTCACAACAATGTGCAAACGGATCTGGTTTTCCCACATTTGGATGCTTGTTTCCCGGCAACGGCGGGATGCTAACTGGTTGCTAGGAGACAGAATCTTAGACACGCCCACCAACAGCGAACAGGAGGTCACAGGTCAACATAAGGCAACGCTGTCAGTCCGCCGGCTCTCTTCAGGTTTCCATTCGGATCAAAACGACTCTCCTCCCGACCCGGTTACCAGTTCTGCTGGGTTTATGGACAGAACCAGTCAAGCATTTTAATCTTCTGCTAACAAGACGAGAAAGAGAGGAAGCGGGACGAAACCCAACAAAGATGGGCAGAACCAACTGGACCGCAGCATTGACGAGGCAGAGCAACCGGGTCGCTGGCAGCAGCCCGGTTCTGACATCAGAACCTTTTGGCACTCAGACGAGAACAGACAAAATCTGATCTCGGAACCTGAAGGGAACGCGAAGGGAACCAGTCGGTGATTCTGTCTAGAACTCTGTCTGTCCTGACAAACAGCAACGATCCAAACTCTGTCGGCTGAAGGTTCTGGCTGACAGCGAGTCCATCATGGCTGTTTGTCCGGTTCAGGTTTGTGCTGACCGTCTATCCGACCCAAGACTAAACCAACCCTGTGGCCCTCACGGGAAGACGAGTTGATTGGGATCATCACGATCCACCTTTCATCCTAAATCAGGAGAACCGGAACCCAACAGAACCAGAAGTCCCAGGGGAACCTGGGAAAAACTTTGGTTGCCATGGGGACCAATCAGAGTCCAGCTCATTCATGATGCCCGGTGCAGAAAGCGGTGGGAGGTGAGGGTGGAGGTCGGCCATCTTGTCTTGGGAGGGACAGGCGGGGCCGGTCTACATGACGCTCTCGAAGATGATGACCTTGTTGTCATCGGAACCGGGCGTCAGCGAGCTCAGGGGCCCGATGTCGGGGGCCATGTACTCCAGGTGGTGGGGGCCCCACACAGGACTGGTCAGGTGGGCCCAGCGCTGCAACAAAGGGAAGTCATGATCACCAACATGGCTGCACCTCTGGCTTCTCAGCCAATCAGCATTCACCGGGACAATAAACCCAACCCGTCCGGTCCAGAACTGCAGACCTTCTACTGACTGGGAGTCAAGGTCCACGTCTGGTTCTGCACTTCGACACCGACTATTGAGAAGATCAATGGAAACAACGGAGAAACGTTGACGATGTTTCTCCGTCGTCAACCTGCTGGTTCAGCTGGAACCAGAACCTACGTCAGCTGGAACCGGACAGAGGAACCCGCCCCGTTCCCTCCCCTTTCCCTAGCCCCGCCCTGTCAGCCCCCCCTCCCCACTCTGCTGTGATGTCGTATTGTTCAGGTGATCAATCAGATTGTTGTTGGCTGGAAAAAGATTTCTTCAGATGGATCTGTGGTCGGGAAGCCGTTCAGGTCTAGAAAGACTCATCATCTTCAGTTCCTGTTTCTGTTGTTGCCATGACGACTCAAAATTGAGTGGATTGGGTAAGCACACCCAGAACCAGCAGTTCATGCTTTGACTTTAAGGTTTCTATTTATGGACGCTGAAGACATTATGTCAAAACCTGTGACCCACCGTTTTCAGTGACCACAGGGGGCGACAGAGCGCAGGTAGGTCTTAAGACCAGCAAGAAGAAGAATATTTACGTAAGCTTCATAAATACTGATTCAGCTGGGATTGTAAACTTCACAGGTCCTTTATTACCATCACATTGATAGTATTACTGGTATTTGACTCTGAAATCTGTTTGACCGTCGGACTGTCTGCCTTTGACCAACTGCGGCCGTTTAATAAATCGATAAACGATTAAGAAATTATTCTAAGTGCTCTGGCAGTTTTTAACATGGTTCTTAATGTTTCTGCCACCTCTTCATTAGTCATATCACACTTAAAATAATATTTAACCCTCAAAGAACTAAAATCACACTGGCCACAAATTATTCTGGCCAGAGCATTTCGACTCATTTCTTAATCATTTACCGAGTTATTAAACGACCGCAGTTGGTTTACATATTTTAACAACAGCCTCCAATACAAAGTCATATATGCTACATTTTCTCTGTTGATGACGGCAATAAAGGAGCCGTGAAGTTTACAATCCAAGCTGTATCAGTATTTACGCAGTTTACCTAAATGCTCTTCTTCTTGCTGACCTTCAAGACATACTTGGACACCATCGCCTCCTGTTGTCACTGAAAACGATGGGTTACAGGTTTTGCTGTAACAAATGAACATTTATGTTTCATTTACATTTAATAAACCACTAAGTTTGAGACGCTATCTTCTGTAGCAGAAAAGTTGTTGTGTTGTCTTGGTTCTCCTCCATCCTCACTGACCTCTCTGAAGGTTCCTTTGGCTCTGAAGAACTTGTAGATGAGGCTGACGGGGATGCAGAGCATGGAGGACAGAGCCAGACACCAGCCGATCACCTCGCCCCACCACGGGTACACGTACACCGTGTTGTACGTCAGCGGCTTGTAGTTCACCAGGTGGAACAGGAAGATGCCCTGATGTGGCAGAGGAGTCGTGTTACTGGGGCCGTAGTTGGTGACGGAGAGGAAGCTGTGGGTCTCACCATGCAGACGCACGGCGTGATGAACGACCAGCACCACTTCATCCAGGGGAACGGCCGGTAGCCGATCATACGGGCCACGTCGTCCATGAACCGGTCCGCACCTGCAGAGACACAACCACACACCCGGTTCACACCCCTGATTCAGTCTGGGCTAGCTACAGGCGCCCCCTAGCTGCCATCACAGAGTATTACAACTGCTCTCACTATAATGACAGGCTGAGCTACATTTCTGCAGCCACCATGTCACTGAGTGGACGGGTCAGAACCTCCTCAGCATGAATGTTTTTGGGTCCTTACCGAGCTCAGTGGTTCTGTCATAAACTCTAAAACGTTTGTAATCAGCCAGGACCGAGCCCTGAGGGACGCCACCGCATCACCAAGACTGTCACAAACATCCCCTCAGTCAGGTGCCACCTGAGCCCCGCCCGACCTCTGACCCCACCCACTGCTTCAGGTCAGTGGGTGGGGTGACCCACTGACCATTTCAAGTAAAAATGAGGATAACACATTCAGTAGCAGTCTGATTTATCAAACATTAATTTACAGAAAAAATAAGAATTATTAGATAATTTTTTGACAGAAAGACAAAAAAACCCCCCAAAATCTCCAAATTTAAACTGAAGGCTCTGAACTTTGACCTTTACGTGGAGTTAAAATCTGATCTCATGTCCCTATTTAAGGATCACTCAGCTGCACCCTGCAATGTAACACCACAGTGTGTGTGTGTGTGTGTGTGTTACATACCGTAGACCCAGGCAACTACAATACATTCCCAGAAGGACTGCCACAGCAGCGTCATGCCGCTGGCTGAGTAATAGTCAAACAGCTGGAAGACGTACATCCCTCCCTGCAGAAAAAGGTCCAAATGTTAACAACCTCCGTCCCCAGCGTTTAGACTCCTGCAGCTAAAACTAAGCAGGTGAAAGTTTCTCTGCTGACCTGCGTCACCATGGAGAGGTCAATGATGAAGCACAGTAAACAGCACATCGCCACGGCGATCTCACGTTTGTAACGGTGGTAATATTTCCCAGGAAACAGGTCCAGAATCCCCGTGACGAATCCCTCCACCCCGACAAACTGCAGGAACACAAAACAACTTCAGAGCTGGAAGGTCTGAGCCTCCCTGAAGGCATCACAGGCATCGCCTTCATCTTCATCACGATAATCCACGATGATTCCTGGATTTGTTCTTTAATTCAAGAGGAAAAAGTTTCTGTAACAATTATGAAATATTTTTTTCTGCAGTTTTAGGACTGGAGACAGAAATAATTCATCAAAAACCTTGGAAAATCTTTAAATTGATTATTATCAGGTTTTTACACATTTTGGGATATTTCTGTGTGTTTAGTACAAAGTAAACTTTATCTTAAATAAAATGTAAAAAAACAAGTTAATCTGAAAATACATCCTGAAAAGATTCAAAACAATTAGCCTCTTTTCACAATTCATAATTATCCCAAATTAAATTATTATTTGGGATAATTATGGTCACCACATTATTGGTTTATTGTGGTTTATTGTTTTGTTTTCTGTAGTTATGCGTCCAGTCCAGTCCCTTCAGATCAGGTCAGGTCATTGCAGTAAAAATGGACAATACGAAACCCTAACATTTATCTGCATGTGACAGATTTAACCAGAGGTCGTTTTATCTTCACTTCCTGCCAGATTGACTGGATTAAAATTAAATTTACATCATGGTGAAATGACTAACCACTGCAGAATTAATCACACTTCTCAGACGAGTTTTGGTGTTCTTGGTCACCTGACTGTCGAGTCCAAGCAGCAGCAACATGAAGAAGAAGAGCGCCGCCCAGAGCGGAGCCACCGGCATCAGACTGACCGCCTTTGGATACGCGATGAAGGCCAGACCCGGACCTGAAACACCGACAGGGCGGACTCATCGACACGCCGTAGAATAAAAGCACAATATTTAAAACCTTTAGAGCTATTAAACATACGCTAAACACATTAAAGCTTGTGATTTGTGAATGCACTAATATGGTTCTTTATTGAACGTTGACATATCAACAAAAAATTTCACACTCTAGGTTTCAAATATTCTGCTGTCAATGTAGAATAATCTAGTCCCTGTTTGAAGAGGTTGAGCATCAAAGGTTTTAAATTAGAACCAATTAAAGATGCTAAACATCAAAATATTTGGTGGAATCTCATCAATCTGAAGCTAACTTCTGCTTCATATGGTGCTGAAGTTAGCCGACGGCCTGACGTTGGATTACAGTAAACTGTCAAAAAACATAAAACCATCTAAAGTCTTACAGATACGACAGTTAAAGAATTTTACTAGATAGTTTCTGTTCAAGAAGAAAGTACAAGCATGGGTGACCAGTCGAGGCTCGCTAGTCGTTAGCCTTTCCAATTAAATTACCAGCTAATCCAAAGCTAACGCTAGCTAGTATTTTTCATTTCACCGGCTGCTCAGTAAACTGCTTCGGCCCATCATTAATCAGACCAGTAGCTAGTTCAGGGTGGATGATAGCCTCCTGCTACCAGGAAGTAGCCCCCGCTGGTTGCGCTGCAGAGTAAATGTTGGCCGTATTGAGGCTGAGCGGCTCTCTGGGCGGGTTTTACCTGATTCAGCCACCTGGGAGACGTCGACTCCCTGCTCAGCCGCCATGAAGCCCAGGATGGAAAAAACCACGAAGCCAGAAAAGAAGCTGGTACCGCTGTTGATGAGCGCCAGGACGAAGGCGTCCCTGCAGAGCAGCAGAAGAAGAAGATCAGAACCTCTGGAGCAACGCTGCGGTCCGGTTCCATCAACACCAGATGACCCGAACCAGGTCCTCCATTAAGGTTCTATCTGGTTTTATCCGCTTCTGCCTGGTTCTGAGGTTCTGCCTGGTTCTGAAGTTCTGTCTGGTTCTGCCTGGTTCTGAAGTTCTGTCTGGTTCTGAAGTTCTGTCTGGTTCTGCCTGGTTCTGAGGTTCTGCCTGGTTCTGAGGTTCTGCCTGGTTCTGAGCTTCCGTCTGGTTCTGAGGTTC
>CAEFZY010008205.1:0-43669 GCA_903066815.1 Brachyrhaphis roseni | reverse complement strand
TTAAATCATCATCATTCACCTTACCTGGGTCTCCAGCGTCTGCCTCACCACCGCCTCACACCACACAATTCATGACATAAATAGCAACACAAAGTGAGTTCTCAGACGTTGTTCTTCATTTTAGGCTGCTTTGTACGCTTTCTGAACATCCAGCGAGGATCAAACGATTTTGTTTAGTATGTTTTGATATTTGAAAGCTGAATGACATGTTGTCTATTTTTACCCCAGGCATGCAGCCCTTCCTCCAAATTAACTTCCTTCCAATAAACAATCACTGCTGTAGGAAAATAACCGGTTTTCAAAATTCCACTCAAGTCAATATAATTCCTTCATAAATCAATTGGAAATCAAACGAACAAGCCCATTGCTCATTATTGTTTTTTTTGTTGTTGTTGTTGTTGTTTTGTCTTGTTCAAACCTCACTTTAACTGAAGTGGAAAATCCACTGATACCCTTCAAAATGAGGCTTCGATGTAGATTATGAGTGTCTTTCCATCCATCACTTGTCTATACCCACAAATCCTTGCAGGGCTTTGGGGATTACTGTGGTGGTCATGAGGCAAGAGTCAGGGTACAGCCTAGACCGGGGGTGTCAGACTCACTTTCATTTTGGGCCACATCAAAAATCTCAATGTTTTTAAAGGGCAGAACGTATTGATAAAGCCAATAAAATTCTTAAATTAGCAACGAATAGCTTATTGCATTCAATAAGTGTCTGTTAATATGAAATAATATTGGGGCGTGCTGTGGTGGCACAGGGGGTTAGCACGCCCCACGCTTGGAGGCCTTAGTCCTCGACACGGACGTTGAGGGTTCGACTCCCGGTCCCAGCGACCCTTGCCGCATGTCTTCCCCCCTTCCTGTCAGCCTACTGTCACAAAAAATACAAGCCACTAGTGCCGCAAAAACTCTTCGGAGAAAAAAAATGGCAAAAAAAAAGAAATAATATTGAACATCTTTCCATCCAGGACTTTGTGGTTCTTTGTAGACAAAATCACAGATTTTGTGGTGCTAATTTAAAATGATTTGTAAGGAATTTTTACGATATTTGCACCAGTGTGCGATGTTTAATGTGACATTTTATTAATCACTGTATTGGTCACAGACTATAACTTGACATCAAGTAAGGCTGAGGCAGCAGTCGCTTAAACCCAATGTTTTAGGCCAGTTTTGATTAAGAATGTCAGTAAACTCAGAAAAAAATGTGGGGATCTGTTGATTTTGTGGATTTGTGAAGAACTGGAGGGACTTATTGATGTAATTTGGAGTCTAGAGGGAAACATAAAAAGCTGTGGCCTTGAGTTTCACACATGATGCCAGGTACATCACAGGATTTGTCAAAACTTTCAAAGACAGACGGATGAAAGAGTCTATATTCAATTACAATATTTTGAAACTGGAGTTGGATTTGGTCTTTGCTCCTGTCTTGATTGACAGATAAAGCTTTTAAGATAATCTGTTTGATGAAATCTGATGCATGTAAGATAATATAACCCCTAATCAACAAAACCCCAGACAATAGGAGAGTTTCCTACTGCATTTAACAAACTGACTCATCTCTTAACAGAACCCTTCTTAAATAAACAGGTAAAACTATTGCCATTGGGAGAGCTATTTAAACTATTAAAAAATACATTTTTGATTATGTCGCCAGTTGTGGTTTCTCTAAAATCCAAGCAGAGTAAGCACACAGCTGGGCTCTTCTGAACAGGTTGTCCTATCTTTTGCAGATGTCAATAATTAATCAGTTTACACTTTACTGCTTACTCTTCATGTAACTTGGCACTCATACTCAGCCCCGTTGACTTTTGATCGTGAAGCTTTCATTTCATGTCAACACCTCCACGTGAAACGTTCCACATATTTGAGTCATCTTTTCACTCATGAATAGTCCTGAAAGAGCCGTGATAAACTCCAAGCTGACCTTCCTTTCTTCAGTTGCCTATTTGTAAATACATTTTATAATGAAAAACCCGATGTAAGTTGACTGAGTGTTTGTTGAGAGTAAGAAAATATCATTTGGTTGAAACTCTAGATTCCTTTTACATGTGGGAAGATCTCGAGCGTGTTGAGTCCTCTTTCTGTTTTCCCAAGTTTTCAGTCTTATTAATCACAGAACCTGCTCCACAAAGCAGGTTCAGATCCTATTTATCAGCCTGATCAAGATAGTTTAGCCCCCTAATTTTTTGAGTCAGATGTTTGGAAGTCTAACAGAGATTTCCATACTTCCTTCTTTAATAATGTGTGTATAATTATTCCTTGCTTCAGGGAACTTTAAATTCTGCCACATTTCCTGGATAATTTCACTTCCTTGGGGCGCATTAGGTTGTAAACCATCCTATTAGAGTAAACCATCCTATTAGAGTAAACCATCCTATTAGCACTATTAAATAGGATTGTCTCAACATCAACAGGAGCACACAATAAAGTGGAGATATCAGTAATGACTCCCTGCTTCACACTTTAAAACCACAAAGCGCTGACTGTGATGAACCATAATAACATAATGTGCGAGTCGAGCACTTTAAGTCATGATAAAGAGACTCTGATCTGTCATTTTCTGTCCTTTGTGTCCCGGTTACCTTGTCATCACCAAGGGTTTAATTACTGGCAAGACAACCAAAGAGACACCTCATGAGGGACCAGACGGAGAAGAGGAGAGAAACCAGGTGAGGCGGAACAAATACACGGGCTCAGGCTCGTAGCTTTGGAAAATCAAAGCTTTGGCTTGAAGACGCAGAGGCGAGAGGTGATCTGTCTCAGCATGACAACATTTATGGATGTGTGTGAGAGGGAAAGTACCGATCCTGGGAGGAGGAACTAAAGAGAGCTC
Organism: Brachyrhaphis roseni; assembly: GCA_903066815.1. Lineage (NCBI taxonomy): Eukaryota > Metazoa > Chordata > Actinopteri > Cyprinodontiformes > Poeciliidae > Brachyrhaphis > Brachyrhaphis roseni. The sequence continues at coordinate 40,836 of CAEFZY010008205.1, read as the reverse complement.
TGATCAAAAGGCTCTGCTGGAGGTGAGTTTCCATTTTATCTGCTTCAAAGAAGGGATGATGCCATTTTTTTTTTCATCCAACCACTTTATGTCATTTTGAGCTCACAGTTAGTGACTTCTTCTTTAAGATATAAACACATTAGATCATGTGATGTAGTTTATTTTTGCTCTGATTGCACAGATGTGTCTCTGAAATGTGAGAGGAAAAGTGTCAGGTTGCCATGGGGTGATGCAAAGGAGACCCAATCTCCAAAGCAACAATCCTACCTCCCACAATCGCCCTCAGCACCAGATTGGCTTTTAGTTGCTCCCATGTGAAATTGGGAAGCAAACACCAAACAACAGGCACAGATGTGTCAATCTACGTTAAACAAATCTACAAACAATGTAATGTTGTGCTTATTTCTACAGAAATTCAAAGGATTGATACAACTTACCTTATCGTCATGCATTAACAAATGCGTTCATCTGGAGCTTGTTTTTGACTGCAAGGTGTTTGAATTATTAAGAGTCCAAATTTACTATATATTATGAAGCATGAAGTAATTTTTGACAGTGAATGTGTCCATTCAGTTTTTCCTTATGAAGAAAAGTCAGATTTAGGATGTCTGTGAATGAGCCGAATCTACTGAATATGAAAACAGAGCTGCAAAAGTTATTATTTCCCAGATAAGAGTTAAGTCAGACTGGCTTGTTAAAAATTAAACAAATATAACTCTGTGATGGGAACAGATCCATAAAGTCTGGAGGTTCGTAAATCCTCTAAAATTCAAACCCCTCCTACAACAGCAAACTATTTAAGTTTAGCAGATTTTATTTTTTTTTTTAATCAAATTACTTGGTAAAAGAGAAAATAAATCCTTGCTTTTCGGATCTGTGGCCTTATATAACCAGTGACTGGAAATATTCCTGTTTGCCTTGAATAGTCACCCCATTGGCTTACTGGTTCATGTGACATATACCAAACACTGAGTCATACCTTACAGTCTGTGACTGCTTATGTTTAGACCCCTGGGACCCACTTTTCCCTGTTTAGTTGTTGATAATGAAGAACATATGTGAACCTTTCCATTATTTCAGCTGACAGCCGGCTCTCTTGTCGTGTTTCCTTTCAGTCAGTGCAAGAGCTCAGTGAAGTCTGCAAGCACAGTTTTTACTGTAAACTAATTTACATCTTAGACATGACACCGGTTAAAAAGATGACCGTAATCTTTTACGGTCATCTTTTGATGACCGTAAAAGATGAAGTAATCCCATCCAAAAACAATAATTTCATTGTCGCTGTCAGTGGTGGTGTTCTGACACCACCACTAGCTAGAGAGTAATGATCTGCCACTAGCATAACACAGCAAGTTTTGTTTTACTCTATCAGGTTCTGATGTTGGAGGCGCGTTGTAATAACTGTGGTGGTGAATCTGGTGGATTTGGACGGGATTCAGTATTAATCTGAGTTCTGTCATTCTGAATTGTTTTCGGTAATGTATAAATCATCCACATGTTTTTGAGACGCTAATATTTCACATTTTTGCTAATACATTAAGATTTTAACATAACATCACATAATGTAACATTATGAGTTTATGCTGATCTCTACATTATTTGTGCACACATGCTCCAAAATTAATGGGTGAATCTGGATTGTGTCAACACATAAAAGACAAGCTAGCAGATCATTTTTAACTGAGCCTCAGCGGAATGAGACAAAGACTTGCTTTGTGCAATTTCTTTAAAAACCCATAAAATATATTAAATACAAGAATGTTTAACAGAAGGAAAGTAGTATTTTAGAACAATATTATTATTATTATTATTGTTACATTAATAATAATAATAATAATAATAATAATAATAATAATATGTTTAACAGAAGGAAAGTAGTATTTTAGAACCAATATAATAATAATAATAATAATAATAATAAACAAGTAGGTCAAAATTTAACATAGAGTGAAAGAAGTATGAAGTCCCCCACCTTGTTTATGATGACTTTCACACAGTGTTCATGCCAAGCCTGACATTTTTTATTTTGTTTTCTTTTTCTAGTTCTGTTTCTTTATTTTTGAGCACATTCATATTCTGCCATGGTCAGGACTGCTGACCAAATCCAAAAGAAAAATGTTGAAACACCTTTCATGAATCCCGGAGGACTGTTGATCAAGGTCAATTTTGAAGATAACAAGAAAATTTGAGAAAACTGGAAATTAGACATTTTTGCACCAAAATCAAAGAAGCATAAATGATCAGAATCTTTCTGTTGTTCTCAGATCAACTTGAAAACTGAACTTCCCCATTTACAGTAATTATAAACCACACAACGCACAAGTCCCCTTTACCAGCTCTTCTCAAACTGTTTGTACTTCCCCTAAGATTTCTCATGTTCAATGAGTCAGCGGACGATTCCTGTAGATGACTGAACCAAGTCAGTGAACGTGCTCCAACACAGATAGATGTGGGGGAAAAGGATTTCAGTGACTTTTTGTTCATAACTCCACCTTTTCTTTTATTTTCCCCCATCCTGTGCAGTCATGTGCACCCCCCCCCCACACACACACACAGCATGTGGTGGGGCTAAGAAGGGGAATACTGTGACTCATGATGCAAATCTGTTGATTGAAGTTGTATAAACAAAGAAGTCATTCAGGGGAGCAAATGCTGGTTAGAAGCTATAATTTCCTGGAACACTTCTAACTACTTTTCTCATTACAGATTTTCCCAGTTTTTGGAAAAAATTCATCCAAACCTTTCCTCAGAGTTCAGCTGTGTCCATCCGTCCTCCAGGCATGCCGGAGGATGTTGTTCCAGGGTCCCAGCAGGGGGAACCAGTTCGTGCAGCCCCCTGCCCCAGCACCAGCCCCGGGGAGGCTGTAGATTTAGAGTGTCCCATTTGCTACCAGGAATACAACCAATACAACAAAAGCCCCCGGATGTTGGAGTGTCTCCATGTCTTCTGCACAGAGTGCCTGCAGAGGATCCAGCTCAACCCCTGTAACCCCGCTGACCCCCGCGGCGGCCCACAAGCCATTCCCTGTCCCCTCTGCCGCCATTTAACCCCTCTGCGCACTGGGAACGCCCTCGCTTTACCCTGCAACTCCCAAATCATGTCCAGGCTGCCCTGCGTGACGGCCTTCCGGATGCCGGCAACAGTTTCCACACGCGTGGCGACGGTCACCCAGAGAGTGGTGCTCTCTCTGGAGGGCGCCAACAGCAGCAGCGGAGGCGGCAGGGACAGCCGCTTCATCATCCTGCCCACCGTCAGCCTGCAGGTGCAGCAGATGCACCCGGACAGGCCGTACGGCACGGCCATCGACCTGGTGGGCGAGGAGGGGGTCATACAGCAGAGCCGGAGGACCCTGCTGTGCGTGCAGCTGCTGGCCGTCATATTCTGGGTGCTCTTTGTGATCACCTGCGTGGTCGGCGTGGTGTTTGGACCGCACTTGTTCAACAGGAAATTCTAATTAGTGGGTGGGTGGGGTCACTTTGGTAGCAGATACTCCTGACATAAAGACAATATGTGAGTGATTTCTGTTTAGACTGATGAAGATTTACTTAAATACCTCATTGTGGATGGTTGGTGCTATTGCTCCTTTTTTTTCTTCTTACATGGATGAAGAGCTCCCTCTAGTGTCACATGACTGTAATAAACTCTACACATCTGTTCTTTGGCATAGTTGGCCGCTTTATTAGATGCACTTCGCAAGAATTATTCCTCAGAGATTTTGGTTTAAATTGACTTTATATCATCACAGCTGCTGCAGATTCATCTGATGTTCATCCCAAACAAACAAAGTAGCCATCAGAAGATGGGTACACTGTGTCCATATATGACTAGGGCAATTAAAAGAAGTTCACAAGTGGCTTTTTGAGGTTCTGTTGTTCTTCTATCATCTGGAACCACTCTGCTCTTTCCCCTCTGACATCAAGGCCTTTTTGTCCGTACAACCTCCTCTCAGTGGATATTTTTCTTCTTTCAAACCATTCTCTGTTGTGCATCAAAACCCCAGTAGCAAGCACAAAAAATTCTGTTCAAAGTCATTTTAAACCTCTTTGTTCCCTGTTCTGAACTTCAGCAAATCTTCCACACTAGGTCTAGATGCCTTTATGATTAACTGATTTGCAGTCTTAGTGAAGAATTAATTAAAGATGTGTACCTAATGAAGTGGCCAGTAAGTGAAGCTTCCTATTTAGCAACATGTGATGCTTGATAATATCATAACAAAGGATGTATTTGTACCAGAACTGCTCTGCCAAGGATTCCTGCCTCACCTACACAAAATGTTGCAAAGTATCCTAAAGGAATATGTTTTTAAAAAACGGATGTTCATTTATGCTATTATTGTAATTGTCATTATCACCACCATTATTATTATGATTATTGTTACTACTACTACAATGTTTATCTGGTCTGGGACCCATTTAAAAGTGTCTGAGGTGAACAATATGAATATGAACAGCAGTTTCTGACAAGCTGTACTGATTCTGTAACGTAATTGTTTTTCTTTTTTCTGTATAGAGTGTGTGTGTGTGTGGGGGGGGTGTATGTGTGCTTTGAGTGTTTTTTATTTGTTTAAGAGAAACACATTTATCAGACATACTAATATTTGGAACCCGATTAAATTCAATAATTGGAATTAGAATTTCTGAGGAATTTTAAGTGATTATAAAACTAAGGAGAGAATTTAAAAAGAAAGAAGAAATCTGAAATTTGTTTTTTGTGGGGTTTTCTGAGCTCTTGTTTGTTTATTTGTTTATTGATTTTTTTTTTTCTTTGGTAAAACTCTACATTCATGAAAATTAAAACTGTGCCCGTAATTATTTCTCAAATTAAACTGGTTAAACAACACTGATGAAATTAAAAAGCTTAATTTGAAAGTATTTTCATATTAACTATAAGCTGCGCCTGAATCTTTACTTGTTGCTCTTTTTATGTACAAGCTGTTAGTTTGCAGCACAGCTAGCGGTTATAGGAAGTTAGTAAATTGAACATAAGGCAGATGATTGATTGAAACTACATTTTTATCTGGTGCTATAAGGATGATATTGCATTAATATTGGGTATTGCCTAAAACAGTAATTTTGTGATAGTTACAGTAAAAATATGTTGTTGGTTTTTTTTGTCTTCTGGCAACAGTAGACATTAAAACGTAACCCACCAGAAGGAAATTTGGTAGATGTTATTTATTACCCCGATTAATTTTATGTTTTCCCTTCATTATTTAGACACAAACGTTTTTTTAAAGATCAATATAGGCATATTATGTATGAACATATTTTCCCTTTTTGGTAATTGCAGTTGTCAACTTAAGTTCTTATTGAAACCAATATTCAGTAAATATGTTTTAAACCCCTTTATATAGTCTTTGTACTTAAAATGTCTGTTAAACATATATAACCCCCCACCAAAAAAGCAAATTTTATTTCTACACCATAAATGGCTGGGTATTATCCAAACCCAAGATGCAACATTTTTACAGCAATCCTGATTCTGACCAGTTTTTTACATTTTGAGCAATTAGTAATCAGACATGATAAAAAAAAGTTATTTAATTCCAAACCATTTAGAAACACACACAAAAAAAGATTTATAGTTTATATATATATATATATCTTTATCAAGTGAAATGCATTAAAAATACAATTCAGGAAAGAATATCTTCAAACTGTAAAAAAAAATTAATTAACATTAAATTATATACACAGACTGAATGAAATTCAATGACACACTTTTCTTTCTTTAGTTGTAAAGCATATAAAATACTTAAAGAAAAAGAGATACAAAGTAAATAACCTTGTCAAATTATATGTTTTTTTTTTTTATCAATATAGAAAAAGTTCTGAAACAAACAAACAAAAAATACCAGCAGCTGTGAATGAATTGGCTGTAGTAGGTAGGACCACAAACATCCAGCAAATTCTACTTTAAATCAGACAAAGATGCGGCTTTTGATTATTCGTGGTTATTTACAGCAACTGTTTTGAAGGAAAGAGTTGCATGCCTGATTTACAACAAGAAAACAAACATACCAAAGTCTTTGCCACGATGATTTACAGATGTCTACATTTGTTCTGCTTTTAAAAATGTTCCAAATGTTTTCATTTGGAGCAAAGCAGAACCTAAGTCAAATTTCTTGTTTGTGTGCTCAAACTTAAAGTTGTGATTCTTTTCTATAAAAATAAAACATTGGTTTTTTTTTTTAATATTGTCTATTTAGTTAATTGCCAAACAGATAAAAACAAAATAAAACACATTAAATTTAATTTTGGCTTTTTTAATTAATAAAAAATGGACAAAATGTCTGGACACCCCTGAACTTATTATTAGCCTTCCTCTATCCCTTCACCTTGATACGGCATCTTTTTTATTTTCATTTTTTTGAAGATAATTTGCTTATTACTAATATAAACTTTACATAACCTAATTCCAAAACTAATCTGTTTAAGGAACCTAATTCTTTTAAACATATATACCTGGCACTCCTTGAACTCCATACCTGGGAGTATGGCTGGGACAGCACGTAAAAAAAAAAAAAAAACTCTTGGGGGGGTAACGTCTTTACGTCACACGCCGCGTTGGCTCGCAACAAGCGGTGAAAAAGTTTTTAGACACCCCCAACCCCCTCCTCTTTATGTTTTTGTTGGGGGAAAAGTTGCTGGAAGTTTTAGCCGTGTGGATGTAGCGTGTTCCCCGTTTTCTGCCCCTCGGTAACGGAGGGAAGGAGCGTCGCGGCGAGCGTGAAGTCGTCCACGGAGGTTTAGAGCGAGGACTTTTCAGCGCTTTGTATCCGTGGGCTCGGGCTGAAAAAATCTCAGCGGCCCCGTCCCGTCAGCGCTGCATCTCGTTAGCTACCTAGCTGAGTCCCCAGCAAAGTTAACGCTACCCCGGCTCCCTCGCAGCCTGTCTTCGGGAAAACGTCCAGCTTTTAGCCAGCGCAGAGATGGCGGAGACCAAAATCATCTATCACATCGACGAAGAGGAGACCCCGTACTTGGTGAAGATCCCCATAGCTGCAGAAAATATCACGCTGCTGGATTTTAAACAGGTCCTCAACAAGCCAAACTACAAATTCTTTTTCAAGTCTATGGACCAAGACTTTGGGTGAGCTGCTCTGATTTTCCCTCTCTAATGCTTTCCGTGCATTGCACAGGCAGGAAAACCATGAAAGGTAGTTTTAATTCACGAGAAGTGTCTGAGGGCAGGAGCAGGAACTTAAACTTGAACCAAACTAGAAATCGGAGGGGTATTTTCAATTGTAGCTGCAGGGAGGATAAATAAGAATATACTCAAAAGATGCTAAGAGTGTTGATAAACATCCTTTGCTTCTTCAGGTTGGGCCATTTCTCACTCAACATCATCATTACATGGGAAACATTCCCTGTTCCTGCTGCTTTTCTTTACCCTAATCCTCATCCCTCCCTCCCTTCCTTCCTTCCTCCCTCAGCCCATCATCTGGTGAAATCCTTGCCTTTTCTTTCCTTCAGGACTGAAGCCAGGGTTTCCCCCCCCTCCTCCCTACCTCTTCAACACTTTGGCCTGCCAGCCATCCTTTCATTCGCTGGCTTTCTCCTGACCCTCTCTGAGAAATAGCTGTCTCCTCTATCAATTAATCCTCTTTTTTCTCTCTCTCTCCCCCTGTGTGGCTGCTGTGCATTTTCCTGCAGAGGAATGTGAGTTTGTGGTTTATTCACCCGGTGAGACCCTCAGGGTTTGAGTTAAATGCATTGTAGTTTTGGATGTCCCCCCCCGCCCCCCCTTGCTGGATGGCACCAGGGCTGCAGAGGCAAACCCGAATTCAAGCTTGTGATTGTGCAAGATTGCTTTACTTTAAGTCTAGGTTGACTTGGCACTCCCCACACAGAAGGAGATTATTCATACATCTTTTAATTTTTTTAAAATCATTTTCTTGCATGACAACCACAAAATTAAGGACATTTTGTAATATTATATGTGCTAAAAATACCAATCTACTTTTTTCACCAAAAACGGCAACCACGGATATCTGTGGTTTATTATTGTCCAATACGATCCAATAATCAGATAATTTTGAATTGACTTTAAACTTTTTTTTTAACATAAATGTACTGAATTACAAATTTATTTGATAACTCTGCGCCAGTGCAGAACATTAAAACACACCATTAGATTCACAAGCCTGTTCAACCTCAGCAGCACAACTTTTAATTTGTTCAGTCAGCACAATTAGGAGTATAACGGCGAACGTGAAATAAATAATAAAGAAACTGATAAAAACAACAGCTTGACTACCTCGGTGAAACATTTGGAAAAAAAAACAAACTTTCAAATGGTTCAGAAAGTGCAATTAGGATTTCTAAATATAATGCGAAATAAATAATGAAGCATGATGTCGCTCAGTGCACAAAACAAAGAATTAGACTGAGTAGATATACCCTCATAGATTGGGTACATCATCACAATACCCCATCTAATTTTTTTTCAATATCAAGACCAAATCAAATATTAATATAGGATCGCTGCGTCTCTTGATAAAACAGCACAAAGTGTGTAATTGTGAAGTATAAAGATGATTATACGCGGTTTGTTAAATCTGTTATAGGTAACATGAAAAACGTGTATTTATATTTAGCTGGGAGAAGATGTAGAAGAAGCTGTTCCCGGTCAGATGAGACCTTAATGGATGTTTTTAACCAAAACATGATGCATGCTGGGAAACTTCACACTGCTCGCCATCCTCAGCAGAACATCCTCACAGTAAAACATGGAGGTGGCAGCATCATGCTGTGGGGGATGCTTTTCAGTGGTCTCTGTTGATGGGAAATAAACCCTCCGAACTTTTCGAAAGTACAACAAACTACTGTGCAATGTGGCTGCTTACAAACTTTTCAGATTTTCATCTTCAACAATTTTAGAAGACCATGCCTCTTTTTGATTCTACTTCACAATTATCCGCTGCTTTGTGTTGCTCTGTTGCAAATTTTTTATGAAATCCAGTAAAGTTTGAGAAACACTGCAGAGGGAGGTATTAGAGTAAATGTGATTAATTTATAATTTCTTGGTTGTAGCTTTGATTACTGTGGGTGTCCCATACTTCAACATGATGTAATATTCCTCAATCTTCTTGTCTTTTTTTTTTTTTTTGTCATCCCAATTTTCCAATCACTGAGTTTTTGAATCATGGTCACTGCCGTTATTTATGTAACTGTTGGTGTGTTTGTGGCTGTGATTTTTGACCCATCACAGGATTTAGTGATTATGCAACAGACTGAGGCATTCCATCAACCACACCAGAGGTTTATTTACTGCTGCACTTGTAAGAATCCCTGTTGACAACGTAAATATGCCCAGAGTATTATAAATTACCTCTTTTGTTTTTTTTCTCCCTTTTTTTAAGTCTATGTTGAGCCCTTGGTTAGAAACACTGGAGTTGAAGACGCAGAATATTTAGTTTATGAATTGAACTTCCATGTTTTCTCAGAAAAACACTGGATTTCTGTTTGTCCCACAGCAGAGTGTTATCTGTTGCTGTAGCTTTCCAACATAGTGAAGTTGACCTTTTTGGACTGCTGAAAGTCAATACATTGATTTTTATTTTAAATGGCTGGACAGCCAAAAAACATTGTTTTGAAGGTTTTAGGAAGGTATTATTATTGTGCACGTTTATATTTTTCTTGCACATGTTCTGTAGCTCTTGCAAATATTGGCTTTATCAAATAAAAAGGCTTTCAGAGAACTTTATATCACTTTGAATGTTACTTATCTATCATCTTTGTGGTTGCAGTCTGCCCATATGGTCTGCCTGGTATACTGTGTTAAACTGAATATCATAATCTTGATCTCGTCTTTTCTACCTTTGAAAATATTTACACAAGGTTCTGATGCATCCTTGAAAAATTTGGAAAAGAGTACAATTTGACTTCAACATTTTACAAGTCTGGATGAGTATTTAATTTATTTATGTTTAAATTATGCCATTTATCTTTGATTTGCCACATCACAGCTTAGGTTTTTGTTCGACTCCTTTTATTGTTCTGTTTTTGGATTTACTGGCAGAAAAGTTGCAATCTGCTCTGTTAAAAACTAAAAGACCATTTCACTCACTTTCCTTTTTGTGACCCTTTCAGATCACAATTTTAAATTTTAAAGAGGTATTTTGGTTTGATCAGCAGGCATTGTCCTATTTCCATAAATAAGCTGTCGTGGATGCGGAACCACAGTCAATAAATTGGCTGTAAAATAGTCAGGAAATAAACAATTGAATTATACATGAGATTTGAGTAGTTTTATGATTTTGATTTGTTTCTATCGTTCATGAAAAATACAAGCTTGGCCATTGCTTTCCTATGCTATTCTGCTCGATTCTCATCTCTGTTCAAAGCTCCATTTGCAATTTCTCCCACTGAGCTTGATTTCTGATTGCGGATATTTCCTATTGAATAATCGATTCCTGCAAATCGTGTTTTTATAATGGCGGTAAATTCTTCAAGCAATTATAGTGATGTTTAATAAAGTGAATGTTTACATGAAGGCCTAAAACAACGGACATTTCTGCTACACACCTGGCACTCTCTCCCCTTGTCTCTTTAAAGTACAAACTCCGTCTGCTATGCCAGTGTCTCTTGTATAGCGTTTTATTTGGTGCTCTGGAGGAATTGAAGTAACTCAGGGTCTTGTTCATGAATGAGAGAGATCAATAGGCGGCTTGGTTTGCAGTGATGCGGGAGCTGTACCGCTCTGTCATGGTGAAGAAAGAGTTGAGATCAAAGGCAAAACTTTTGATTTACCAGTCGATCTACGGTATTCACGCATCTATGGGAGGTGAACAAAAGAACGAGACTGCAGATATAACAGTGGCCAAAATGAGTTTCCTCCGCAGGTTGTCTTTAGGGCCAGATTCCCTGGAGGATCTGGCCCCAAGTGGCGGGGGAGGAGAAAGTCTGGGCCTAAGCCTGACCCAACCCAACCCCGAATAAGTGGAAGATGATGGATGGAGGACGTTGAGGACTGAACTTAAAATTGGTATTTGTGAAAGACTTTGGATAAGTGTTCATTTAAAAGAGAATTTTTGCTTCCAATGGATACAAGTGGAGCAGAAAATGAATGGTTAAAATAGAATAACTCTGCAACAATATCTGTCATGATAAAACTAGATAGCACATCTGATAAAGTATTCAGTATATAGAATATTCGCTGAACTGCAATTCAGAACCGCACTGCATTCTGGGGGATGTAGGCAGAGTAAACGCTTTAGAGGCTGAACCTCTCACGGTCCAACTAAGAAAGGCTGGTGGCATCAACTAACTCACCCACTCTATGGTTACCTAGCGACAGCTCGCTCACTCTTTGGTTACCTAGCAACAGTTTGTTAAGTAACTTGCACAACAGCAGTCTAATAACTGCTTAAAAATAAAAAGAAAGGTCTGAAATAAAAACTGTGGATAAAGCAGAAGAGATTACACCATATTTCAGATATTTAAAACAGAAAAATAATCAACAATTATTGATATCGACTGATATGAAACGCTTCTATCATGATACGATCAGCCAGGTTAAATAGATGACAGATTTCCTCTGTGTTACTCGACATTACATAACCGTTTTTGACTCTGGACGATTGTTTGCACACATAGTAGGCGACCCACTCAGCGGAGTACAGAAACTCAGAATCTGCCGTAGAAACCAACTCCTACTTCAAACCCGGCTGCCGGGTCTGATTCACTCATCCGAACGTCTCCAACTGAGCTCAGACGAAAAAAATTCAAATACAGCTCCGAGTCAGCTGTCCAGTCAAAGCAGGGATTTTTTTTCCCCCTCCCCCTCCTCTCTCTTCGACCCGGGAGAGAGGAGTGTGTGTTTTCATTTGCCCTGGTACGAGGCCAGCTGTCGGCCAGAGCCTTGTGTGTGGCGGAGGGGAGGAGGGGGATCCAGAACCGGCGCTGGAACACGAGGGGAGGGATCCCAGCCATTTGCTGCGTTGTCTGGTTCGTCATCTACGGAGGGTAGAGTGGAGCTCAGTTGGAGTCTCTGGATCTTCTTCTGCGCTCAGGGAGAGCATCAGGGAGCCGTTTCAGGAAGATTAATTATTAGAAAGCTGATGCTGTTGAGTGTGAGGAATGTAATGGCTGCAGGGGACTGGAAGAACGGCAGCGGAGTGGATTTTAGGACATTTATACTTTTAAAGACTGAAATAATATGCTTCTCAGACATGCATGTTTATGATTAGTTTGATTAGACTAAGTAGTAAGGAAGGAAAAACTGTTGCATAAAGGCTGTTGCTGACAGTGTGTGAAGACATGAATGTTGAATAAATGACGGAAACATTTGTGGACCAACACCCGGCGGCCACTTACTGTCTTCCAGCTTCCTGCTGCAGATTCCCACCAGTTCCCACAACAAGCTGGCTTTATGCTGACACTCAGCAGCTGCTTACAAAAGCCCAGTGGAGGCCGATTGATTCTCAAACAACTAAATGGGCTGCATATCGGCTGAGGCGCTCTCTTTATAATCCTGTTTGAGAAAAATATTTGAATAATAGCGTTGTGTCGCAGGAAAGCTCACAAATGATGTTTTTATCTCTGATGGGACAGAGGAGGACGCACGGCGGGTTCTGCAATTGAGCCTTTTGATATTTGCAAGCAGCTTCTTTTAGTTATTTAGATCTTATGCCTATAGACGTGAAACCAGAAGTTTACGTATACCAAATAAAGACACATTCATCTTTTTTTTCTCACAGTCTGAAGTTAAATCAGACCAAACCTTTCTTGTTTTATGTTGGGATTTTCCAAGATGATTTATCCCAATTAGAAAATAGAAATGACTGTGGTAATTTTAACGGACTTAAAGCAAGAAAAGCTCCTGATTTAACTTCAGACAGTGTGGGAGAACAAAAAAGTGTCTGTCTTTTTATTTGGTAAACTTCTGATTTCAAGTTGATCAGGCCACAAAAACTTCCAAAGAAAGACAACCAAAACAAAGGAAAGTTATTTGGTAATTTCTCCGATTGTGTATTTTTACTTTCTAACGTTTCCTGACTGATTTGACCCGTTTTACGCTGTGTTGTTGATTTGAAAATCCACCTGTATGAAATGAGCAGAAGCGGTCTTTCAGTCAAAAACAATAGAGCCTGGTTCATTTGTTTGGAGACACATTTTTTAGACAAAGATACGGATCAGAAAAACATGATGCAACTCTGCATGAAGTCCATTCAGCCACCTGGAAGTTGAGCCCTGGTGTAACATACACAGAAAGTCACAAAATTATTTATTTTTTACTTTTTTTTTTTTTTTTTTTACAAAAATCAAAGGAAACCTGTGGGATATTTTAGTGGCTGCGTGAAGTTAGTTTGCTTGACATGTTTTTCTTTCCATATGTTCAGCGCTGCTGCTGTCCGACTGCCTGTCTGCCTCGCCTGCTGTGTGCAGTTCGACACATCTTCCATCAGAAATAGACCAGAAGCATATTTTTAGCGCAGCACCAGACTGTTTCTGGGATGCTTGTGAAAGCCGCCGCCTCCATTAGGATAACGCGCATTGTTCAGAGCCACTTCCCGTCTGACACCTCTGCAAAACCAATAAAATGACCAATTCATTTGTTGTTCCAAAAAAATAAATAGATAAAGTGGTTTATGTTCCTCTGGAGAAGCTTTCTACAGGTATTGACACATTTTAGCTGATTTCAGGAATTCCTGACAGCAAATCAGGTATTCAAACAATGTTTTTAATTTTATTTTACATTTATTTATCCAGATAAATCTCATTGTTGTGTTTGTATAGCACAGAAATAAGGCAGATCAAATATATTGATCAATGTATTATTAATCAAAAGCCACTCTGATTTAAATGAACCCAGTGTTTCAACTGTTTTACTGGTTTCTGGAAACAGAAAATTGTAAATGACGTCAAATTAAGGCAAAAAAATTCAAAATCTTATAGCTTTGTTTCATTAAAATATTGCATGATTATTTTATTGCCTTTTTTCCTCATAGATCTAAATTCTTAGAACAAATCATACAACCCAGTGTAGTTGTGTTTGTGGTCATTTCTGATGAGGGAAAATTGGTATTTTTCCACCAGATCCTCTGCTTTATTGTTTATTTGCACAGGATGCAAAAAAATAAATATAAAACACATTTTATGTTTCAGATTGAGCTTCAGAATGTATCAAACTAGTCATTATTCCATCTTCAGTGTGCAAAGAGTACTTGAGTGTAATATTTGGTAATACTTTAGCAAGCATGCATCAAGACTGTGCTTGCTGGTAAAGATGGATGGATGTTCGCTCGCTCGCTGCCCCAAAGGAAAGACGTGACGCCGTTGCAAGAAGAGGCACGGTGTCATGTTTTCACTTCGCGTGTTCCTGGTTTGAGACAAAAACATTTATTTGGACGTGTCGACTCTTTGACTCCCTGCATTTTCACTGTTCTCCTTCTGAGCAACGTGTTCCTCGGCTCAGCTGTGTTACTGTGAGGCCACATTCATCTATCACCAATGTTGTGAAAACAGAGCAGTTTATGCTTCCTGAACCTCTCCTCTCCTTTTTTTCTTTCTCCAGGGTGGTGAAGGAAGAGATTTCCGACGATAGCGCCAAGTTGCCTTGTTTTAACGGCAGAGTGGTGTCGTGGGTAAGAAGATGTAAACTTGTTCTATAATTGTTTTTGACAATTTTCTTCATACCTACACCTGTTGGCTTTTATTCAAATATTTCTGAATTTTGTATGAAGGCTTTTGTATTAAAAGTACACTGAATGGATAGAAGTTACATTTCTCAGCTGGCTTATAAAGAAGTTCCTTGAAAACTTGAGAAGAGAAAAGAGGGTTTTAGGATCTCTACTTAGACAATGGATGGATGGAAATCAACATAAATGTCATCCGATATACGGAGTCAGAGTAGAATTTTTTCTTTCAGTCCAGGGGAGTGAGAAAGCAGTCTGAATATTGCAGTAAGTGAGTTTTTGCATATGATTTTGTGGAAGAGTCTTGCGTCTGAACTGTTTGTATTGAAGTTATGCTGCAGACCCTTTGAATCTAGTTTAAAGTTCACATATTCTTGACATTTCGTCACTAATTAACTCCAGTGAAACGTCCTCCATTGGCAGAGCACAGCTGCTTCCTACCTGCTAGACAGAAAGATGGCCCGTTTCTGTCTTTGTCCAATGATGCTCTAGCTCTGTGTCGCACGGCCTGTGAACTCTTACAGTAAAGTGATTTGCCAAAAAACTGTTGTAATACTTTCCTTTTCTCTGGTGGAAGTCCCAGCTGTTTCGCCCAACCCTGCAGCTTGGATCCAAACAAAGACAGAACACAGAGACTTGGCCTAGAAACGCAGGTCTGGGGCCGGAGCATCTGTTAAGTGCATAAGATCGAAAAAAAAAAAAACACATTAAAGGAAAAGGAGAACAAAGGTTGGAGAGCAGAGGAGCTGATATGTGATCTGCAGACTGGAGCAGGAATCCCTGAAATCTTTCCATGCAGTGATGTCTGTCCACACGCTGCTGATCATTTGGGATCGTTTTTACAGACGGAGCTCATTTTCAGGAAACGCTTTACTGTCAATGTTTTAAAATTCATGACACTAATACACTGTAATGTGTTTCTGAGCATGCTGAGCGCCTGTGCAGCGTCAAAGTGATGGGACCACTGGTTTGAAACTTTTTATCCCTCCATTTTTCAGTCTCATTCCCTTCCTGTCTGTCTGTTTATGTGCCTTGTAATCCGAGGCTGTGCGGCTTTCATCCTAATTGTTGCTGTTTGTGTGTGTGGCCAGTTTTCCTGGATAATGAAGGGAGACAGGTTAAGTGTGGGATAGCGTTTCAGTTTGCCCTTGAGACGTTTGTCTGAAAAGAGTCGAGTGTTTCTATGTCAAAGTAATTGACATGGTAGACGTTTCCCCTCCTTTAACTTCCTCTCTCCTCCTCCTTTCAGTCTTCTGAATTTCTCAACCACTCCTCTCACTTTTCAACATATAGGTTTATTTTCGCTTTTTGTCATCCTGTACGTCCTGTCTCTAACTCGTCGCCACTTGTTCTGTCTATCTCTCTCTTTTCTTAGTTGGTGTCTTCGGAGACTCCAGTTGCAGAGCCTCCAGTTGCGGTGGTGCCCCCTGTGGAAACAACCACCCAGCCTTCACCACCTCCACCGCCTCTGCCACCCCCACCCGCAGAGAGGACAGGGGGCATTGGAGACTCCAGACCACCCTCCTTTCAGTAAGCAAAGCACAGTTGTTCTCTACAGTAAACCCTGTAGGACATGACCTGGATGCTGGACATGAAGATTTTCCAGATCTTGTACTTAAAGTTTGGGGTAAACTTTTTTTTTTTTTCTTTCTTTCTTTGTCTTTGACAGAGAAACTCTTGAGCAGCTCACGCTCTCTGTATCAGGTTCCTGCAAGAATACTGCAGAGGTTTTGTAACTGATCTCACCTGAAGCCACCCCTGTTATCTATAATGACGCTCGCAGTTTCTTAATTTAATTTATTTATTTTTCTTCAGAAAAGCTGTTTATTTTTACCACCATTTAAATTAAATGTGCCTGGGACATTTTTTTAATTTATCCTTATTCACTCAGTGGCCCATTTCTCAAGCCATTCTTAAAAGATAAGAGAACTTATTATGCAGAAAAAGCAAATGTGTGTTAATTTTAAGAAGTCGGAGCAATTACTTAAAAAGTTCATGTTAAAAATTTTGTAACCATTCACAGTTATAGGTTAAATTCTGCAAAACTCACTGCTGTAGTGCTCTGGCCAACAGGGGCATATTTGGATAAACAAGTCTCCATGACAACCATAAGCCAGTTATTTTAGGAGCATGCATGATAAAAACTTTCTATCCTTAGAGGTGCACAATGTGAATAGTTTTCAATCACTTCAAAATAGGAGCGTGAATATGAACGACTTTTCTACGTAAAGTATTTGTAACACTCCATAAACAAAAATTCAACACAGGTATTGAACTTTATTCAACTGAAAGTTTACAAAACAGCCACGAAGATTAGTGTTTTTCAGTTTATTCAGAAAAATTAATTGATTTAGTGGAACCTAAGTGCGGTGAATGTTTTCGAAGTTAGCAAAAATGCTAAAGCACGAAATGAAAAATTAGCCCTGCTGTGTTTCAGTATTAACAGCAGATCGGCCATTAATTGCAGGGGTTTTCTTAAGTATGTCATATAATTTTTTACACCTGCTAAATAAATTAACTCATACTAAAGGATTAGGTTTTCTACATCTTTTCACTGTGAGATTCCTGCAATTAAAATAATTTATTTAAAGGCATCTTTATCAGGCCAGTGTCATTAAATGCAACTGATGTTGTATTTAATAGAATTGAATAAAAGACAAATGGGTTTGATTTTGTTTGCACATTTCTGAACAGTGGACATTATAACTATTAAACTACAACCAAAGAAAATGGTTCAACACGAGTCAAGTTTTCTGCTTTAGCTTCCCTGCACACCAGTAGTCCTGGTAGCAGAGAGCTTTAAGGTGTCTAAAGACCAACTGAGGTAAACATAAGCTCCCACGTCATATGATTGGTTTTGGAGCTAAAGATTACGATTAAAACGGATTTAGACTTTAGAAAGCCATTACTGAATGGCGCTCAGTAAAGGCTCTGAAGGAAAGTTTTGGAGGCTTTAGCAGAACATTACTGACCATCTGTTAGATTCAGAAGAGTTGCATTCAAAAAAGATTATTGCAATGTGGAAAATCTCACAACCATTAGCTTTTTAGTTAGGTTTTAGTTAGGGATTTTGACGTCAAATAATGCATTTATCTATAAAACTCATTATTTAGGTGTGATGTTGAAAAAAGTGTTAGAGAAACTGATGATTTCTTTCAATGCTAAGGTGCTGTTTTTCAATTATCCTCTTATTTTCCTACATATTCTTGTTTACAGGACAACTATTAGTCATTGTTCTCGATTTATTCCTTCATAGAAAAGTGTTAGGGGAAAAAAACAAAAAAAAGCATGCGATTTATAGGATTTTCCTCTAAATCGGAGGACACGTTTTATTATTAGGAAAATATGTACTAATGCAGTATTTAAAATCTAAACAATTGTCAAGTCTAAACAGCTCTTGCTTTCCAGAGTATATTATAAAGGGGTAACCTGCAAATCAGTGACTGAGTGAATATTTCAATGTTGGAAAGAATTTCCTCAATCCCAAATCTGAAGAATCTGTTAAAGTGAGAAAGTCCGAAGACGTTTACGAGGCGTTTTCACACCTAGTTTGTTTACGTTGGTCCTAATCAGATAACAGATTTAAGTTGTAATCTTTTCAGGTGGTCCAGGGTGTAGGAGCAAAATGTAAATACAGGAAGATGGAGAGCACATGGAGAATTTAACCATGCCATTATATATATATATATATATATATATATATAATTTTTTGGTACAATTTAAAACTTGAATGGGGCTGCGCCGTGACCAAAGGCACCGTGTTAGACAGCCTGATCACCAAGCGCATATGCAACTGGTTTCCCAGCTTGTAAGTGGAAAACCGGTAAGTTGGGCATGACATCACTCCCAGATCAGTTCTTCCCTCTGGAGTAAATGGATTGGAACAAGAGTGTATCATATCTAATTTGCAGCAACAATTTGAGTGTTTTTGGTTATGTTCAGTTCATGAGTGTTTCTTATTGAAGGATCACTGCCAGTAGGACGCACCTGAAATCACACCAGAGGAGGCATCAAAGAGTGAAGTGGAAGATAATGGATCCTTCTTCACACAATGATGGAATTACCTACATGAGTTTAACATTTAGCACAACATTTGCCATTGTGCCTGGTATTGGGTTTCGTCTCCATTATAATACCAAAACAGCACTTATACTTGAGCTGCCGATGGATCTGCGGCTATCCGATCCTCTCGGGAGATTCAAGCCACAGGAGATGACTGCTTTAGTTTCTGGATTCATTGTAATATGATACGATCATATCAGGTGTTAGTATCAGACGTGAAAAACTTCATTGAAGTGACAGGTAACTGGATCATTGCCTGTAACTAAAAGCTGACCGTCAGGCATGCTGTGTTTTTAAGAACATGCTCAATCTCATCATTCATGACCCGAAACGGTTCATTGAACTTTAAAGATATCCTCAAAGAAGCACAGGAGCAGCCGCAAACTTTACAACGGTCGCAGAAAACGTTTCAAATATCGAATGTCTGTTTTGTTCTCTGCAGTCCCAACGCTACGGGCAGCGTGGAGACTTTGGACGATCAGACTGAAACCGAGTCCGTGGTTTCCTTCAGGAGGGAGAGACCCCGCCACAGAGAGAGCGTGGATCAGCACGGTGAGAAACTGCACATCTCTGCGCTCACAAAAACAATCCATTATCACGGAGCTTTATCCAGATCTGGCCCGCCTCCACCCTCCAAACGCTGGCAGATAGAATCAGGGAATGTTCGACTGTGGAATGTTTTCTACTCGGCAAGGGAAAACAGGAAAACATGAAACTTATCTGGCATAATTTCTCCCGTTTTCTGTTTATGTTCAAGGGCCCCGCATGAACGGTCAGAGCCGCCTGGAGCGCCACCTGGCAGGGTACGAGAGCTCCAGTACAGTGATGAGCAGCGAGCTGGACACGACCAGCTTCTGTGACTCTGAGGATGACGACACTATGAGCAGGTGAAAGACGAAGGGCAAAACCTTTTTCATTGTGACGGTCCCACTACACAGTCTGGATCAACATCTTTATCACAGAAATAGAAACAAAAGGAGAACATCAGAAGGAAAACTTTGATCAAATTCTAACTAAACACAACTTTGCTAAATCTCAGTAGCTTTAGTTTGTTTGTATTCTTGCTTTTCCATTTTCTTTTCTGAGTTGCAGCACATTTGAGGAGAGGATCTCGCCTTCCTACTGACCTTTTCCTGATCTATAAACTTGTAGGTTCAGCAGCGCCACAGAGCAGAGCACCGCCTCCAGGCTTCTGAAACGACACCGTCGGCGGAGGAAACAGCGCCCCCCGCGGCTGGAAAGGGTACAACTTCCGACACCCTCTTCCACAAATTTAGTGTTTTGTTTCTTTTTACATGGTTTAAACTTTTTAAAAGTTTAACACAAATTTAGTAACTGAATCAATTTGTTCGTCAGGCCTCGTCCTTCAGCAGCGTGACGGATTCCACAATGTCCCTGAACATCATCACCGTCACGCTCAACATGGGTCGGTACTCAGTGGTAGCAATATTTTAGTTGAATAACAAGCTTCACTCTTTAGCTTGTATTTAAAGGCCCACTGTGATGTCTCCACAATGCAGAGAAGTACAACTTCCTGGGTATTAGCATTGTGGGCCAGAGCAACGAAAGAGGGGATGGCGGCATCTACATCGGCTCCATCATGAAGGGCGGGGCTGTGGCTGCTGACGGACGCATCGAACCCGGAGACATGCTGCTGCAGGTCTGCAGGGATGAATGACGTATTAATGCTTCGGCACGGCTGCTTCTGTTAATATTTTGTGTTATAAACCTCGAATAATAATAATTAGAAAAAAAAAAAACAGAAGCCGAATAGATTAATCTGCAACACCGTTTAGAATTTAAAGAAAATTTCTTTGCCGTCGAAGGTGAATGACATCAACTTTGAGAACATGAGTAACGACGACGCGGTGCGAGTTCTGAGAGAGATCGTACACAAACCAGGGTGAGTCGCCGATTTCCAGTCTGGATGCTTCTGGTTCTGCCTCTAACGTGAACTGATCGGTGTTTCTTGGCTTCGGCAGACCCATCATACTGACGGTGGCCAAGTGTTGGGACCCGGCCCCTCAGGGCTACTTCACGCTGCCTCGCAGTGAGTACACGAGCCCCTCAGGTCCTCCGGTAGATAAACGCTGCAGTCTGTCAGCTCTTCCTCCTCTTCCTCTGCCAGATGAACCGATCCGACCCATCGACCCCGCGGCGTGGGTCAGCCACTCTGTGGCCATGACCGGGGCTTACCCTCCGTATCCGGGCAGCTCCTCCCTCAGCACCATCACCTCCTCCTCCTCTGTCACCGAGACTGAACGTGAGTCCACTTTTCATCTCGGTCCACTTAGTTTTAGCCAGACGAGGCCAGATTGACGCAAGTTCTGCTGGTTTCATTTCCGTTAATCTTTTATCTTTTAACAACGTTAGCCCATAAATCCTGTTTACCTCTGTCTGTTTGTCTGTGTGATAAGTGCTAGCTGCTTTGATCTGCTTCTCCTCTTGATTTTGATCTGATTGAATCCGGGTGGGTTTGTGTTAGCTTCTGTTGAACTTTTATACATTTATGTCTCGTTACGACTGCAAACTGCTGTTTCTTTCATCAAGATGTTACGTGACAGCGACAATTGAAAATGTGAAAAAGTAAAGTGATCCTGACTGGTGCTATTTAATTTTCCTTTCGGGATCAACATAGTATTTTTTAATTTTGAAATTGAAATTGTTGGGGTAAAGCTTTGTTTGCTTCTGTTTTCCTCCAGGTTTTGATGACTTTAACTTGTCGCTGCACTCTGACATGGCGTCTGTTGCCAAGGCCATGGCTTCACCGGAATCGGGACTGGAGGTCAGGGATCGCATGTGGCTTAAAATCACCATCCCCAACGCGTTCCTGGGTAAGACGAAAAGAAAAAGAGAAACTACTGCAGGAAAAAATAAAAAACATCTGCTCTCTGTGGCTCTCAGGGGGTTACAGGGCATCCATTATATTCCCAGAATTAAAACCGTGTGACCTGTGGGAGGGAGGGAAAAATCCCAATCCTACAAATGGAAATACTTGTTCTGGCTGGAAACATGTGTCAAATTGGAATCACCTGCAAGCTGACTCACAAGCAGCAATTACGAAATCTACACGTTAGCCCAAATTTGGTGCTTTTCTTTTGAATTTTGTATTCCAATTGTTTTATCTGACTTGTTTATATCGTAAAATCCTGCGGCTTAGAGACATTTAAGACAAATTACTATGGAGTCCCTCAACTTTATTTTGGGATTGTGAAATTGCCTTAGAATAACAAACCTTTCACTATTTTATACTCTGGGTGTTTATTATTGTCTGCAGTGGTATAATTTCATCTGATGTTTTTCTAACTTATTTTTGGTGATTAATGATGCATTTGAACCATTTGTTTGTTGCAGTGGTTTGAATATTAAGGGTGGACTGGCTGGTTAACCCCTGGTTCCCTTAATCTTGGGTGACTAGCAATAGTTAAAAATGTGAAGCCTTCCTCGGCATAAAAATGTTAAACCAATGTTAAGCCAACTTATCCAAGGATTGTAAGCATTTTGGCACTTTCAGGTTAAAGTTGTAAATAAGAAATTGTTCATAAAAGTTTTGCCTGGTGAAATAAAGTTCCAGAGGTATGAAAAGCACCCACTGCCCCTTTTGGTCTCGAATGAGAGAGCTGACAGAAAGCATTCAGTTATTTTCAATAAAATAACAGTGGAACGTTGAATGTGTATTGTGACCTTATAACACCTGACAGCATCAAGATATTTTTTAAAAATCGTCAAGTCAGGCTTTTTAAATTGCTGTGATCGGCCAGAAAACTGCAATCAGTGAACCCCTGCTGATTATACAACGTTTAGGGTTTATATTTAGTGTGGATTTTCTCTAATCTAGAGGTCAACATTATACATTCAGTCAAGACATGAAGGCATTCCACTAATATTTAGCCAAACATAAAACAAGTAGCATCTCAACCTCATACTTTTGCCTTTGGCTGGATGTTTTCTGGAAGGGTTGTGGCAAAACTATTCTTAAATCTTAAGGTTAGCCTTTTTGTCCTATTCAAACCCAGTGTTCAATTAAAGTCAATTCAAATTCAAATTGAAAAATATTTTATTGATCCCAGAGGTAAATTAAATGTTGGTGTAACTTGTATTGAAGAGTTACTGTATGTAGTGGTGGCTGTTGACAGGGAAGATCACTTGTAGTGGTCTGTAATACAGTGAATTTGAAGAAGCCTCTGACTGAAGATGCTCTGTTTTCCTGAGATATTCACATGAAGATTTTGGACCAGATGAAACAGGCTGACAACAGCCTCCTATCCATTACCGTCTGACTGGAGATAAATGTTTTGTATATTTCCTGGGTGTCACTGAGAATCCGTCTCTCTCTGTCTCTCTGTCTGTCTCCGTCTCGCCGTCAGGCTCAGACGTAGTGGAGTGGCTCTTCCACCACATTGAGGGATTCCAGGACCGCCGGGAAGCCAGGAAGTATGCCAGCAACCTTCTGAAGGCCGGCTTCATCCGACACACCGTCAACAAGATCACTTTCTCCGAGCAGTGCTACTACGTATTCGGAGATCTGAGCGACTGTGAGAACTGTGAGTCGCTGATATGTTAATCTCAATCCAAAGGAAATTACAGACAGTATATTCTGATAAGCAGAAGTTTTATTCAAACTCAAACTCCTCTTGGTTAATTTGTTTGTAGGTTAAATCTATTCCGTCCTTTTACTTCCTAACCAGACATGGCCAACCTGTCGCTGAACGACAACGACGGCTCCAGCGGCGCCTCGGATCAAGACACCCTGGCCCCGCTGCCGCTCCCCGGCGCCTCCCCGTGGCCCATGATGCACACCTTCCCCTACCAGCCCTACGCAGCGCATCCCTACTCCAGCCAGCCGCCTCCGTACCATGAACTCAGCAGCTACAGCTACGCTCCGGGCAGCACGGGCAGCCAGCACAGCGAAGGTGACAAAACATAGTTTATAATCATTTAAACAGAAAAAGATGTTTTAGGGATTCTTCGACTTCAGCTATCATGGAGTCGGTTTTGAACTTTGACTTTTGACTCCCCATCTCCTTCAAATTAAACAGAATTCGTGTCAAATGTCTGTGCTGGTTTGTGCAGCAAAAAGTTTAGTTTGTGCCGCGATCATTTTAGTGATATTAATAAATGTTTCCAGAGGTCATCAAAGATCAACCTGAACCTCCATGTTTACAAAATCAAGCACATTTTGTGTCAGTCAACTGTATTGGATGGCTAAAAATGTACGAAAACTCATGCTATTAAAATAGGATAAAATGTTAACATTTTATTTGAGTACATTTGTAAAGTGTAAAAAAACAAAAAGTCCCAGTTGAGAAATAATCATCTAAACCAACCAACCATTTACTCAAAATCCCAGTTGGCTTGATTTTTTTGGCACCTCCGAGACATTTAAAGTAAGAAATTTTACTTGCATTTTTTTTTAGTTAACTTGAATTTAAGAATTTTTGGATTAGGAATGCACTGCTTCCCGTTATTTTGACTAGTTTTGAATAGTTTAGGAAATTAGCACTCAAAAGAATTTTCCTACTTTTGACCCAAACCGACTGAAATAAGAACATTTAGGTCTGGAAAAGGCAACGTTACGAACCAGTAAAGTGAGATGGTTTTGTCTTCTGTTCCTCCTCTTCTCAGGGAGCCGAAGCAGCGGCTCAACGAGGAGCGAGGGCGAGCGGCGGCGCAGCAGCAAGGGCCCCGGCAGCACTGTGGGCGGGGGGGAAAAATCCCCCTCTGGAGACGGCGGCGGCGGTGAGTCGCGCTCCGGCAGCGGCAGTGAATCGGAGTACTCCACCCGCGGCAGCCTGAGGCGCGGCCACGGCTCGTCGGCCCCCAGCGAGCACAGCCACGCCTCGTCGCAGCGCTCCCACCACCACCGGATGCCGCAGCCCCCCCACATGTCCCCGTACCCGCCGGGCATCCTGCCCTACAACCCCATGATGCTGATGATGGTGCCCCAGCACCCTCACGCGGCCATGGCCGCCCACGCTCTCCAGCACCCGCAGCAGCTGTCGGCGGCCCCAATGCACCAGGCGCTGCCCCCTCCTCCCTCCTCTACTCCAGGGGGCCCTCCAGGAGCCCCTCCCACCCGTGACCTGGGCTCTGTGCCTCCAGAGCTGACCGCATCCCGTCAGTCGTTCCACCTGGCCATGGGAAACCCTAGCGAGTTCTTTGTGGATGTCATGTAGATTGCTTTTTGTTTTATTTTGTTTTTCTTTATGTTGATTGGTTATTCATGTGAAGTCAGTGTACGGTTCTGCTCAGTGAGCTCACAGTGCTCATTGGAGGAAGGGTTTTGGTTATAAATTAGGGAAAACAGGGTTTAAAATGTCAAAGAAATTAATAAAAAGCGAGCTGATATGGATTATGGTTTGATAAAATGTGCCAATAAGTTTAGTTTCTGCTTAAATGAAAAACAAAAAGTACAGCTTTAACAGTTCAGAAGGACTCGTCTGTTCAGGTTCTTCTGTGTTTGAAGCAAAGTTTCATCACAGCGTTAGGAGCCTGGCGGAGCTGCTCTGTAGTTTGAGACTCTGATCTCAGATCTGCCCTCCCTGGAGCCACACAGAACAGAGTTTAACACTAGAGGGCGCTAGGTACACCATGTACTGGAAGAAGGATCCAGTCCTGAATGCATGGTATTTTTGTTTCTTTTGAAGAGTGCCTTATTTTTTTGAGACGTGAAACACTCCAGGTACATAAGATGTTGTTCCACATTGTTTGACAATGAACTTCTCTGTACATAAATGTCTGCAGCTCCTATGTAAAGCGTACGCTTGAATGTGAAAGGAAAAGGTCCAAACACGTCAGCGGGAATCAAGAAATTATCAGATCACTCCTGACCTGAAAGGTACCACGATGTTCTGAATGTGATACCATGTGCTTATGGCGGTACCTTTTCATGACATTCAGTGTATTTCTTTAATGTGATACAGCTCCTCATCCTTATTTTTATGCTATTGACTCACATTATTCACCAATTTTTTTTTGTTTTTTGTATGCGTGACTTTATAAATCATGTGTAATCCAGATATTAAGGTGCTAAATGAAGAGTCCACATTACAGAGAGCGTGACATGGACAGTGTGGCGCTGTTTCAACTCATAATACAATTTTTGTTTGTGCCTTTCAGAATAAATTTGATACTAGCTCACCGTCTTGTGTGTTTAGATTTATTAGTATGTGGCTAGAAACATGTTGACATTTACATAAACGCTGATATTAAATCACACCAAGGTTTTTATGGTTTATGTCACTCAGTGTTACCTAAATTATTTCTATGTGCTAAATGTCAGAATAGCAAGAGAGTCATTTAATTATTCTTAAAATTCAGAAGCTAATACATATGATGCTTGTTAATATATATTCATTACTAGAAATTTTCACCATTTGGAAAAACCCAGATAATGTTATGACTGTTTGACCAAAACTAAATAAAAACATATAGAAAAAAAAATCCTAAGTGAGGTTTTTAGAATTTACATAAGAGTTTAATTATTAAAATACATTCTAGTTCCATAGAAGCAAGACAACATACTTAGGTAAATTAAAACTTTCACATGTATAAATTTTATAATTACATGTACTCAATATTTGTTTCATTTGGTCAAGGAAATCACTCCCAACAAGGACAATTTGGGGCAAAAAAGAAATGCACTTAAAAAAAAGTGACTCACATCAGCAGATTTATAGAATTGCATTCACTGACTGTATGTTTAGAGAAAAGAAAGATCAGTGGGCAGATGTTAATACAGGAGAGTAATTTAGTAACGCTCGTAATTTACCAAACCAATAGGAGCTAAACTTTAAATACAATATTTTTTTGTTGAGTGACTCAAATAATGCAACTTGTTTGCTTAAGAATATGAAGAGGTGTATTTGTGAAAGACTGAATTGAAGTTCACCATCACAATGAACAAATTGTTTTGCAACAAAATACCTACCGTACATAAACCACCTTTATACGACTGCCCAGCAGGGGGCGCTAACGCCATTTAACAGAGGTGGACAGTCGGCGCTTCCTGCCTTAGAAGAAGACAATAACAGCAGCTGTAGCAACGGAAGAAAATCAGGTTCGGTGGCTATTCGGTTCTTTTATTCGGTGAGAAGAGAAGGTTTCACTTTTTATTAACTCAGGTCTGGCATTTAAGGTGTTTCTGGCATGGTTCACAGAGAAAACTAGACGGTTTACGTGCATTTATCGGATGCTGAGCGAAGACAAGATGAAACCGTAATAGTTACAAAACACTTGCCGTTAGTGGAGTGTCGGCACCTGATTTACGCCTTTATTTAAGCTTAAACGTAACTGTCCTTGTGATAGCCCGTTGCCTCAGACCGGTAAATGCTGTTGTTTATTTCAGAATAAAAATAAATCATGCTGCTTCGTAAGGTGAGCCAGTCTTCCGCGGTGTGCGGATCCCTTCTCATGAATCCTTCCGTGCTGTCGGGGTGAGGAAAAACCGCAGACCTTTGTAAAAAAAAATCTCCTGATCTCTGTCTGAAATGACTACTAAGTCTAAAACATGGTTTTATCTTTGCTCCCTTCATTCAGAGGTCAGCGCCAAGCTGCGATAGTAGTCGCCGTACCAAACGGTCGGCTCTACTCAAGTCAAGCTGCTCAGGTATATTTAATATTAAATATTGAGTTTGTAAATTAATTTTGTCGGGTGTAATTACTTCATAAAGTCTGTTTGTTTTGTGGATACTGGATGGGCCATAAAGTGTGCATGATATAACGCCCTCTGTGGAAGTGGGGGAAAGTTCACTGGTCACATGACTGAGTTATTAAAGGTGACACACCGCAGTTGTCTAGGCAAAAGTTCACAACATAACTCTCTTATGTGACATAATGTCATCTTGACCTCTCCTTATCTGCCCTGGCCTAATATTTTCCATCTGCACATTAATTTTGGTGGACCTGATCCGTTCACTAGCTGTGTTTGTGGTGCATTGTCCCACAATTTTATGCATTTAATTGTGCACATTTGTCATATTTTTAATCAGAGTTCCTGGGCGTTAATGTTCTTTTCGTTACTTTCAATTAATTTAACATAATATCCACGTTTTAGGAATGGGATCTGTGGAAACGGTTATAAAAATAAGTATTCATATTGTGGTGATGACGGTAAACTAGTTGAAGGTCTAAACTTTAAAAACTGGTAATAGTTTGGATCTTTGCCATTTGACTTGTTGTCAGAAGTGTTCACTCACCCCTCCAAATCATTCAGTTAAGTTGTTCCAATAACTCCTGTGTATAAATCCAGGCAGAGGTGAGTACGTAGTTTTTACTTGTATTATTATAAGAAATAATACAAGTACAAAGTGCTCTGTACTTCTTGAGTAACTGATCCTAACATCTGATTTAATATTTTAAAATGTTATCAAAGATAACATAAAGTTATGTGCATATTTTAAAGGTCTAATGAGGAAAAAATACAAATGACATACTTTTCCAAGCCAATTTTTTTTCAACATAAAACTTTTCAGGGTAAAGTTGGAACAGTGTTTTAATGTTAGCCCTGTTGCAACAGAGTAACTATAGCTATTTAATTTTATTGGTTGTTGTAAACATCAGATATTGCATATCTTAAGCAATGCATCCCAACAATCACAACAATGAGCATCTTTTCTGGACTTGAGTCCAAACCGGTGGCCTTTAAACACTTTCAGTCCGGTTTCCTTTGGCTCTCATCAGGCAACAGAACACACCTCTCCTCCTCCTGACCTGTGTGTCCAGTGGGCTGCTTGAGGACATGTCAGACATTTCCTAATTGTAGTGTCACTGACTTTTTAAGGCTTTTGTTATTTGTTGATGAAGCTTAAAATTCTCTGTTGCTCTTCTCCAGGCCATATTGGAGAAACCTGCAGCGGTCGGCAGTGATGCTGCTGCTAAAGTGGAGAAGAAGACCGTCGCTGCTGTAGGCTTCCTTTTTCTCTGCTTTTTATCGCCACAGTAAGAAGCAGAAAACAGAATTTAAATCAAATTTATTTTTGTTTTTTTTGGTCTTGTCTAATTTTTTCCTCAGGAATCCAAATCATTTGCCGTCAACATGTTCAAAGGACAAATTGCAACAGCTCAAGTGTTCCCCTTTCCCAAAGGTAAGCTCCAAACATTCCTCATATTCGATTACATTTGTTGGTTTTTAATTTGGAAAACAATTAGGTGTAACTATGTTTGTATGTTAGCTCTGAGCTCTGAGCAAGAGCAGTTCCTCCAGGAGCTCGTTGGCCCAGTCAGCAAGTTTTTTGAGGTAATTTAAAACCTTAAAGAATGTGTTCTTTTACCTTCAGCCTCACAACCTGTTTAATACTCATCAGGCTCATTCATGCTTCCTGTCTTCCAGGAGGTGAACGATGCTGCTAAGAACGACGCTCTGGAGAAGGTGGAGGATCACACCTTGGAGGGTCTGAAGGAGATGGGGGCCTTCGGCCTTCAGGTTCCAGCTGACCTGGGGGGCCTCGGCCTCTCAAACACCCAGGTACAGCCGCTTGATTCGATTCACTTTTATATCTAAGTGTCTGCTAATCTGATGTGTTCAGAACTGAGCAAAAGTCTCAATTTAAAACATAAAACTTTCCAGTTTTTCATGTTTAGTAAGAAATATCAGTTTGCAAGTAAGTAATGCAATAATAATTATAATTGGTGGTTTAAAACATTTGCACCGTTCCGTGTAGGCTGTAAGTCTAACGTGATGGTTGCGTTTCCTTCCAGTACGCTCGTCTGGTTGAGATCGTCGGCGGTCACGATCTGGGAGTCGGCATCACACTGGGAGCTCACCAGTCGATCGGCTTTAAGGGAATTCTGCTGTTTGGAAACAAAGCCCAGAAGGAGAAGTACCTGCCCAAACTCGCCACAGGTGATCAGGATCAGAATCTGGACAGACTTCTGGATCAAAACCAGAGCCAAAAATACAGCAGTTCTGCAGACAACAAATATCTTGAAAAGTCGACCTACATCTCTTTATTTTAATAAATTTTTTTTCTGACCGTGTCTCCATGCAGGTGAACACATTGCCGCATTCTGCCTTACTGAACCCGCCAGCGGCTCCGACGCCGCCTCCATCAAGACCACCGCTCTCGTCTCCTCCTGTGGAAAGTTTTACACTATGAATGGCAGCAAGATCTGGATCAGGTGTGGACTCATCGTAGGACAGGCTGTCGCCACAAGAGGGCAGCACCACATTAGACACAGGAAGGGCTTTAAGTGCTGCTGTCTTCATATATGTTTTATATTTTCTGTTCAGCAATGGAGGTTTGGCTGAGATCTTCACCGTTTTTGCCAAGACTCCCATGAAGGATCCTAAAACCGGAGAGATGAAGGACAAGATCACAGCTTTCATTGTGGAGAGGAGTTTTGGAGGAGTCACACAGTGAGCACTTTTCTTTTCCCCCTTAACTTTAAGAACAGGACTTAATCTTGAATAGTCTGGACTTTAATGTCATCATTTTAAAAATCTGGAGAAGTATTGAGGTATTTCACTTTGGGAAGTAATCCCAAAGTGAAATTTGGGATTATGTCTTTGCTGGTACCAAAGTCATTGGTATCATCAGATGGTGGAAGATCGTTCATTTCTGCTGTTGCTTTTCCAGCAGGAAGGATGATTGCAAAGTCATCAGCATGATGCAATCACATGACTTTGAAATTATATTTGTTGTGAATTGACGCTATATAAATAAATTGCACTGTTTTTAATCCAAGATAATTGAGACCAGACTTTCATTAATAATGTAGATAGTAATTGATATAAGTTTGTTCAGATGCCAATCAAATGGTAAAACGATTCTTTACCTCAAAGCTGAGCAAGAACTCAGCTAGTGTTCTGTTTTATGATTTATAGAGTTAGAAAAAATGGAAAATACTCAAACTGGGTAAATGTTTTGTACTTCTATAAAAGTCACACAAAATCTGGCTAATTAGTAGATATAATAGGAAGTCTGTCTAAAACTGCTCCTGTCTTTATTCTTCCACCCGCAGCGGCCCCCCAGAGAAGAAAATGGGCATCAAGGCGTCCAACACGGCCGAGGTTTACTTCGAAGACGTTCGCGTGCCGGCCGACTGCGTTCTGGGCGAAGTGGGCGGCGGCTTCAAAGTGGCCATGAACATCTTGAACAACGGTCGCTTCGGGATGGCGGCCGCCCTCTCGGGCACCATGAAAGGCGTCATGGCCAAAGCTGTGAGTCTGCCGGCATCCCCTTTGAACATGCTGTGGACAGGAAGGGGCGTGCAGCAGCAGAGCTCTACAGCTTTCACACATAGCTCACTTCTCATACAGGCCGTCAGGTTTCCCATCCTTAGCTTTGAGTCGTGTCCGTATCGTCTCTTTACACCCCTTGTTTGTTTCAGTCTTGCTTTTCTTTCTTTGTGGGTGGCTGGGAAATTCCCCAGCTCGTGCTTCACCGCAGCCTGCTTTCTGCTGAAGTGGCAGTCGGGAGATTGAGATTCAAATTGGCTGACAGCGTGAGAGCATGTTTCCTTTGAACACTTAGAGCCTCTGCGCTTTAGTCAGATTTGCTTTGAATTTAGGGAAACATTTATTGTTAATGTGTAGAAAATCTTTAACATCAAGCAATCCTGTTACATTATTGCATGAGTCGATAGTGATAGTTGTTCTGAAGACACTTGAGTCAACTCACAACAGATTTGCATAATCAAGAGAAAATCTCAACCGACTGCTCTCTCATGTAATATTACTCATTCAATATTAATAAACAGAACGGGCTGCACTGTGTTTTGTCAGAGATGATGTGGAGGGTCATTTTGTTCATTGTGCAAAACACTAAACGTGTAGAAGCAAAGCATTAATGTCAGATATAGGTAAAGTTTTCATGTTGAATTAGTTTTTCTGAACCTATAGTTTGCAATAATAGTGATAATCCAATAATTGGTAAGCAAAAAAGCAGCATTTCTCTCACTAGGGGTGTAACAAGACAAACAATATGTGAGCACAGCAAGTTGTTCAGACGCTGAAGGAGGCAAATGGTGTTGCCATAACGACCATTGGCTGAATGTCTAGCAGCACATTAAGCTACATCACAATCACAGTGCAGGCTATCAATACTAACTGGGAAATGGTAAATGTTGAATTTGTCTTGAGAAATATCAAAATGTTTCCACGTCTTGTTTTCCTGAACTCAATATCGTGTCTCGTCTTGTGAGTTTCAGGTGCCACCATGTTGAATATTCATGTGTTCATTGTTTTATGAACCCTGAAGAAGGAGCAACATTAAAAGGTTTTTGACTAAATTGCAAATGTAGGCTTTCAGTGATATTCTGTAGCGCTGCAACCACTGTGGCAGAAAACACTCCTACTGGTTTCATTGGGTTTTGTGGAAAACTTAAATCAGGGTGGCTGTGAGGCCTGGAGGAGTTCTGAAAAGAGGATGTGGATGGATGATTTGTTGTATCATTAATCCACGCACATCTGTTTTCCCATCCATCCATCTATCCGTCCGTTCATTCATCTGTCATCGTCTACACAGCATTAGCTAGCTAACCTGTAGCTGGGCTCCACGCTAACTGACTAGATGTGTAGATGTGTCGGATTTTTGTTATTTCTTGTTCAAATCGACAATATTGTGAACATTTTATAAATCTGTCATTTGTTGAGAATATACAGAAAGTCTAATCCAATTAGACAAGAATGTCTTCTGCTTTACATTCTATTAGTTTTATGTCTAGGATGTGTGCATAAATAAGACGATGAATATTGAAATGGTTAAATGGGAGACAACCAGGTCTGAACAGTGTGATTTCTTCTAGTTAGGTAAACACCCTACAACTGTTAGAGTCCAGTTGCTGCTGCTGGAAATGAACTTGTATAGCTATGTGTTCTGCCTGCAGCATTGCTCACATGTGGTTTTTAGTTTTATGCACAGCTCACAACATTCCTGATGATTTTGTTGTTGTTGTTTTTTTTAACAAACAGAACCTTCTGTAATCTCTTTTAATTCACCTTAAAATGCATTTAAAGCTCTGAGTACCGTTTAAGGTTCCTATTGACAAGGCTTGAAGGAAGTTTACTCTCACCCCCTTTAACTTTGAGGGGTTTGGTGGTTTTTGCCGCTCTGACCAGAAGCATCTAAACTTCCTCTTTTTTGCAGCAAAAACTAGAAGTAGAAACCTACCGGTTTAAGATGCTACAGCGTCTTAAACTTTGCATACCTTATTTGGGAGGTCTAAAGCCATGAATCGCGCTTCACGTTTTTCCTCCTCGTCTTTCTCTTCACCAGATCGATCATGCAGCCAACAGAACCCAGTTTGGGAACAAGATCCACACCTACGGAGCCATCCAGGAAAAGGTGGCCCGCATGACCATGCTGCAGTACGTGACCGAGGTCAGACCATCCGAAAACGAATGTTTCCTACGCTCTGCTGCAGCTGAGTCACTTCTACTTTGATACACTGAGCCATCTCAGTAAAAAGCTGCCCTAAATAATGATTCCTCATGGAAGTTTCATAGCTTCTTCTATTTAAACTCAGTTATCTTGCAATTTCTAAAACTAATTTGGTTGGTTCTGCATTTGAATCAAGCAGTTCATAGTTTTTTTTTTGTTTTTTTTTTTCTATCTGCTTGCAGTCAATGGCCTACATGGTCAGCGGAAACATGGACAGCGGCGCCACAGACTTCCAGATAGAAGCTGCCATCAGCAAGATCTTCGCCTCTGTAAGAACTGAAATCAGTCTGAAAATGGACACCCTTCAATCAAGCAGATTATTGTTGTGGTTGATGCTATTTTTATCGACTTCTACTCAGGAAGGCTCATGCAAACCTTCATATTTAAGGACTTGAGTGTCGATGCAAACACTCAAGAATGTATATTACTTCTTGCACAATATTCGTGTTCCTCATTCTGCTGAAGATTGGAGGGGAAGTGAGATTCTTGAGGGTCGTTGATCTAATTGTGTAATTGAAGTTTGTTTTGCGGCTGATTTGTGTGTTTTTTGTTTGTTTGTTTTCACTTTAACAGGAAGCTGCTTGGACCGTGACAGACGAGAGTATTCAGGTCATGGGAGGGATGGGTTTTATGAAGGTGAGTGCACGGTCCACATCCTGTCACGTTCAACCCGAAGTTGCAAGTAAAAACTTGCTTCTGTTTATTCAGCAAGCAGTTATAATGGGTTCCTCGCCTGAATCGGCAGGTACCCCCCCTGCATCACACCCTTTCGAAACCTCTAAAACCCTTGACCCAGACGCTGAGAGTCCCTGAAACACCTCGTGAGCTCATTACAATACCGATGGCACGCCATGCTGTCACTTTCAAATCAAAATTCACCAAAGAACTAGTTTTATACCAGAGTCTGTGGTCCATCAGGGGTATCCCCAGGGTTAGTAAATATGATCTGAGTCAATATTAGGAAGATGGGTGGATCAGTAAAATGGCACCTAACTTCCCCAGCTGACAATAACAAGCTTGTAAAAGAGAGCGGGAATTAATGGCCATAAGTTGGCCAACAAATGCTGGACAGTTTCCTGTCAAACACGCTGGTGTTTTCACTTCCACTTCTTCTAAATGTCGGGATCCTATAAACTTTGCTGCTGTGTGTAAATAAGGGGAAGGAAGTCAAACCAGGCAGCACCACTGTATTCACATAACTTTGTCAGCTTTCTTAGTTTAAAGTTACACTAAAAAGTAGCTCAGGTG
Source organism: Brachyrhaphis roseni (assembly GCA_903066815.1). Lineage (NCBI taxonomy): Eukaryota > Metazoa > Chordata > Actinopteri > Cyprinodontiformes > Poeciliidae > Brachyrhaphis > Brachyrhaphis roseni. Next base: position 6,503 of record CAEFZY010008205.1, on the reverse strand, counting down.
TATTTAATTAGCATCTTATTTACACTTTAGCCATGTTTATTTTAGCACCTACCTAAAGTTGCCGTTGCAGTGCTGTGTTGCAAAATTATTATTATTTTTTCCTTTTGTAGTTTACAAAACCTTTTCAAAAGTGACAGCCGCTTGCTAGCTGAAGATCTGTGGGCGAAGTGAAACTCTGTAAACATTTATGTTGCGGTGCTTAAAATAAACCCGACTATGCAGAAAGGGGGGTTGGCTGAAGCGGATTCTGAAACCGTGGAAGGTTAGCCTCGAGATGGAACAACACCTACAGCTGTGCACTGACTGCAGGGGTGGACCGCGTTACTCTTCTGCAGGTTTCCACATTAATTAGAGCAAAGAAACCAGTTCAAGTTAAGTCCATTTTGCTGAAATCTGAAGGGAATTCGCCAAAATGGAATCTGAAATCTCAAAGGTGAAGCTCAGTAAAGTCAAATATGATAGAAAAGTTGGATTGAAAAACTGAAACATTTTATGTATTGTAGACTTGTCTTTCCTAATTGACACCCAAATTTCAGCTTTTCAGAAAATTAGAGCATTACATCAGAGCTGATGTCAAATATGATAGAGAAAATTATGGAAGACTAAACATTAAGAGAAAATTGAGTGGAAGGAAAACATGTAGTAGGGAAGGATTCCCAAAACATTGAGCTTGACTTGAGTCAGAAACGTATTCTGGACATATAATCTGTCCTAAACCAGAGATGAGTCTCTGAGATTGAGGAGGAAACGGACTGGACTGTTGGTAAGTCCTCTTCTCAAAAGAAAGCAATTTTTGCATTTCATTTTGAACGCAACATCCCAGAACCTTTTTTAAATCCTAATGCAATGTTTTCGTGTTCTGAGAAAAATGATTGGGGGTTGCTGTTAGTTAAATGAGAGTTATAAATTCTTAAAATATGTAATTCCCTTTAATAATTTGAACACTGAGTTGAACAATCTCTTTGGTGAGATTCTAATCTCTAAACGGCTTTAATGTAAGTCATCTTTGATTATCAACGTGTGAATAAGTGAAACTAGATGCTGTCTTACAAAAGTGGGTTTTTTTGTTGTTTTTTTTCATATTTTTGCACATGTTGTGCATTTTGACTCGGGGTTTCACTTCATCAAAGTGAGACAAACTTCTCACTTTGTCTCTGTTTAGTTTCTCTGCAGCTTAAAACTCCAGAAGCCTTTAAAGGAAGAGATCGTACCTCTTCGCCACTGCTGTTATTCAATACACTGTTTTCGGTTGTTACGACTTGCCTCTCTCCCATACAATACATATTATCAGGATGCGCTAAAAACACAAAGCTTTGGACGAAAATTAAATTTAAGAACTTTGCGATAAGTTCAGAAAAGCCCACTCTGCGCATTCCTGATGCAAATCTAGCTGATATAGTTTCTCTAAAAGCTTCTACGAGGGTTATAATTTATCTTATTGTTTTGCTTATTAATATTGACTGAACTGAATTGACTCGGAGCAAACTGAAGGCACCGATATGTTCATATGTTCCTGCAGGACTCCGGAGTGGAGCGTGTGATGAGAGATCTGAGGATTTTTCGAATCTTTGAGGGAACCAACGACATCCTGAGGCTCTTCGTGGCTCTCAATGGCTTCCAGGTACCGTGAGAACATTCACAGAATAAATTCAGTAGCTTTTACTGTGGTTTTTGAGTTGTCTCTGAGTAAGGCTCAGAAACATACAGCAGAGGAAGTCTGTTTTTTTTTCCTCTCTCTAATTTATTATTTTTTTTCTGCTTACTCTTTGGAAACCGTTCTTCCTCAATGTTTTCTGCAGCTTCTGGTTGTTTTGAAATGTTAAGCAACTTCCCCTCTAACCCCACATGTTTTCCTGTGTGCCGGCATCAGATACGCTCTCTGTTTGAACCGCTACAGATCCTTACGGGTGGAAGGACAGTTATACGTGGTTTATTTACAAATAAAAATCTGAAAAAAAAATCAACTAAATCTGGTAGTACAGCGTTGAAAGTTCCCGGAACCACTCTGACCTGTGTGTACTGTTTGTGTTTGCGGCCCTGCAGAATGCCGGGAACCAGCTGAAGAGCTTGCAGAAGGCCCTGAAGAACCCCTTAGGCAACGCTGGGCTGCTAGCAGGAGAAATCACAAAGAGAGCCAAAAGGTTGCAGCACATTTTGCACCACATGTCTCCGTTTCTGCTTCTGGCGGCAGCAATAATACTTGCTGCTGTTGATGCTGTGAGATAAGGATGCCTTTAACTCAGCACAAAGTGCTTTCTATGCTCTAATTTCCCTTGTTGTGCTAACTATTACTTAGAGCGCAGTCAGTTTTATCTAGAAACGATCTAAAACACAGCCGATTTATTTAAGAATCACTCCCATAGTAAGAAAACCAACAGGCTGAAGATTTTCTCATTTCTTTTCTATTTATGACGAACAGAAAACTTGCCATCCTAATTTTATTTCATTAATTTTGTTCAACATAATAAATGCTGTATCTGAAATGATAAATCAGCTCTTTCACACATTTAATTGCACTTATCCACCAGGCAAACAGAACAACAATCACTTTAGCACATTTTGGGGGATCTGCACCAGAAGAGTTGTTTCAATGTTTTCTTTTTTTTCCCCCCATTTGTAGAAAGGCAGGTCTGAGCACAGGTCTGACTCTGCAGGGAAGCATCCACCCTAACCTGGCACAAAGTGGAGACCTGGTAAGTGTAGAGTGTTGTTGTTGTGGGTTTTCTTTCCTGTGCATGTTTTTGGTCATTATTCAATCATGTCCTATTTTCAGTTTTCTAATAGTGGATGCTAGATTCTTACTGAAGATCTGTGGCTATTTCAATCTCTCTATGCGTCACACATCCTCCACCCAGTGTGTTGGTTTTTCCAAAAGCCGAGGTGGTTCTAGAGACGGGACAGGAAATCAAAGGCCACTTATTAAACACTCAATTTCTGATCTTGTTCATAACTTTTAGCCACCACAGCCGACCCCGTCACGTCTTCCTCTGAGTGTGTGTTTCTGTCCGCCTTCTGTACAGACGGTGAAAGCCATCGAGCAGTTTGGCGCCGTCATCGAGGAGCTGTTGGTCAAACACGGCAAGAAGATCATCGGTGAGTGAGACGGTCGGTCGTAGACATGAATGTTTACCTGGCAGCTGGTTTTAGATTAGCTTCAGGATTATTTCCATGTTATTACAGGATATAAACATTCATAGAACTGGGTTGAAGCCTTTTAGTGCCTCCTTATTTGCTTTTAATATTAAAATTAGATGTTTTTTTGGGGTTGTTTTTTTTTAGACGAGCAGTTTGTTTTGAAGAGAGTCGCCGACTGCGCCATCGACCTCTACGCCATGGTGGTCGTCCTGTCCAGGTCTGCAGACGTCTTCTCTTTGTCTCCTGTCTTCGGTTGTCCCAGTTGCATATTTGAACTCCCACTGAGCGACTCTCAGCTCCTCCTACTCGACATAGAAACTCCCATGCAGCCTGAATGCAGATGTTTCATTTGTCCCCCTCTCTGCAGGGCTTCCCGCTCTCTGAGTCAGGGCCAATCTTCAGCTCAGCACGAGAAGATGCTGTGTGACACCTGGTGTATGGAGGTAAGGTCGTCGGCACGGAGACACAAAACGGGTTCAGGATATGGATCTGATTTGAATAAAAAAAACAGTTGAAATGGGAGAAATCCTGAATTGACCAATAGCAGGGTCTTATAACCTCTGATTCTCTAAATTTACATGGATTTAATACATTCCTATTGGCTTCTTTTATTATTATTATTATTTTTGATGAATTTTACTTCATGTTTAGATTTTTTTTTTTTCCTCAAATTCCTATTTTATGATTTAGTCAAATTTAAGAAAAAGAAACTGGAAAATAATTGGACCGGAGGGGAAAAAAAGGAATAAAACAAGTTTTAATTGACTGTGTATAAATGGTGCAATTAAACAAAAAATATCCCATGAACCTCTGTGCCAATAACCAATATTCATAGTTTGCTTGGTGGTAAAAGTGTCACTTCATCACACTTCCTGCTGCTGCGGCTTAATTTGACCTGATTCAGTCAGTCAGATGTTTGACTTATAAACACAAAGTTATAAGATTTGTGTTTGATTAAGCCATCTAAAAACAAACCATAATAAGACTAAAAAAAAAGAGAAAACAACACAGCTTTAACTGATTTTGGTTCCATTTTCTAGTTTTAAATACACTTTTTGTTTCTTATTACTAACCTTGACATGAAGGAATTATTACATCTGCTGATACCATTGAGCAGTCACAGTGTTAGAATGTAGTTAATTAAATATTACTAGGACAGTAATTCGGCATGACATGCTGAATCCAACCCAAGTGGCATTCCTTTGAGCTTCAATTACAAGGCTGCATTGTGACGTTAACTTTAGTCCTTTTAGTGTAAAATAATAATCTATGACCTCTTCATCCTCCAGGCTCATGACCGGGTCATGCAGGACATTAAGCTGCTGCGCTCCGGTGAGTCCAAACAGCTCTTCAACAACATGCGGTCCATCTCTGCTGCTGTGGTGGAGAACGGCGGTCCGGTGTCTCCTCACCCCCTGGGTTTCTAAAGCTCCACTCGCTTTCTCTCACCCGCATCCATGGATTTAATTACGTTTTTTTTCTCTCTCTAATTTTTCTGGATTTCTGAATCCAATCTTGAATGCCAAGTCCAGTCAGAATTGACCCATTTTAATAATACGTCTATTTCAGTCGCATCACTTTTTTTTGTTGTTGTTGTTGTCAAAGGCAAACAATTAAGCCTTGAAAATCTTGACTCATTTCTCGCTGCAGCAGACAGTCGTAAATGTGCAGGGAGCTTGTAAATAGACGGTAGCTGACCAATCAATAATTCACAGCTAAAGTATGAATATATGCAGTTTTTGCTTTAACAATGATACAATACAATGTGACTCAGATGGTAATTCAGTCAACAGGAACGTCTGTAAAATAAAAAGCAGTTTAGGGTCTAAACTAAGGTTTTTTTTTTTTTTGAAGGGCATATTTTTTTGTTTTTCTTTCTATTTTTTATGTACATTAGTCTAAATTGTGTTTAATGTATTTAAGAATGTGCTTTGTATGTACTAAAAAGGCCTTTCTGCATGTGAATCTCTTATAAACACAATATCAGATTGAAACTTTTGCCTTAGATTCTGATTTAAGTTCCTGCATGTGCCATGACTCGACTCAAAACTCATCAATGCAGCCGCCAGTTCTCAAGGGCAAACTGTAAACGTGGAACATGTACTGTCATCTGCACATTTAATTTTAAAGTAAAAGTGCGTACTTATTTGGGAAGCCTGTGGGTTTATCATATGTATAATTACATGCTAGTATTTATATTGAGTGTATATTGATCACATTGGTCGAAGGGTTTCACGTGATTAAATATGCTCAGAATACTCCACGCTCTAATTGTGACGTGCTATTTAGATTAATCTAAAAGTATGTTTATCCGTAAACTTATCTGCCTCATCAAAACACCTGTGGACCTCAGTGCACTTGCAACATGTCATTAAACACGCATCTGCTGAGCTTTGACTTCGTCTCTTTTCTTGAAAACCCGTTAGGCTTTAGCAGCGTTGAGAACATACTTCCTCTCCGTACTAAAATACCCGCCTGCCTCTTGGTTTCATTTCTGCAGCAAACCTCTTCTAAGGAAAAAGGCGCTCTGCAGGAATGCCCGTAAGAGCAGCGCCAAGAGTCTGTACAGGGGTTGTGCTTTGTAGTACAAACAAGCCTTGCTACTGTGAGTGCGAGACTCGGGTCGGATCGGACGCGGGCTGTGGTAGAAGAATCTCACAAGGCAATGCGGCATCCAATGAGCAGAATTCCCCTGTCGTGCGCTGCCATCGCCGTGAAACTCAACTGTCAACTCAGGCGGCGGCAGTGCAATCCCCTGCCGTGGGAAACCCCAGGGAATAGATGTGCAATTTGAAGCGAATGTCAGCAATAATTTGGAAAGATTTGTTTAACAAAGCAATTTTTCTCTTTGCTGCCAAGAAATAATCTGGTACTTTCTGTAATGGCTCTCTAAATTTGTGTCGTTTGACACTAAAGACTAGAGGAGCAAATAGGCATGCAGTGTTAAATTGAACCAAAAAGAAATCATGCATGGATATTTTTTTTAGATATCCATGCATGTTTGCCGTAATTTCCGGACTATAAGCCTTGGTTTTTCTCACACGCTTTCAACCCTGCGGCTTCTACAATGATATGTCTTATTTATGCATTTTTTCGTGCTCGAGCAGAAAAGGTAAGAGTGAGACAGGTGGAATATGTGTAGAGGAAGACGCAAGTTTAATGTAACTTAACACGTCTCAGTGCACAGGAGGAAGATGAAGACGGCTCTCAGTGACTTTTACCGGTATGTTTTTTTTAAACAGCCCTATTAGTGCTGTGTTACTACCGTGTTGCTGCTGTGTTACTGCCGCATCACAGGCACTGTTTGGAAAGAAAAGCTAAGGTATATTATTAAAACTTTGAAAACTCTTTCTGTGTACCGTCTGTAT
>CAEFZY010008201.1:0-45190 GCA_903066815.1 Brachyrhaphis roseni | reverse complement strand
TTACATTAAACTTGCGTCTTCCTCTACACATATATTCCACCTGTCTCACTCTTACCTTTTCTGCTCGAGCGCCCCTGGCGGCCGTAAAAAAAAAAAAACATAAATAAGCCGCATCATTGTATAAGCCGCAGGGTTGACAGCGTGTGACAAAAGTCGCGGCTTATAGTCCGGAAATTACGGTAATTCTTTTTGTGCTCTGTTTTTCATCCAAGGTTTAAGTTTTGTGTTTTGAACTTTAAAAGGTTAGGAGTGTAATATCTGCTTTGTATTAAATATGAAGCCATTTTCATTAAATATTGTGTTTGTGGCAAATATACTAATTAATTAGTATAAATAAAAGATAGAGATCAATAAGAGCAAATCACTTTACCAGAAGATTTTAAACTAAGTGATACCATAACACAGATTAGAAGGGAAATAAAACATAGAAAACATTGAAAGCTTTAAACAAATTTGAATATTTATAATCTGATTGAAACCTTCATGATGGTGATTGACTTAGTTTTTAGTCTATTTTTTTGTTTCTTCTCTTGTTTGGTTTTAATAGTTGATTCTGTGTATTCTGTTGATGTTTTTTATTTGTAACTAATACTTAAAGGTTTGCTGGGTAGCTTCAGCCTCCACCTTTTCGATCTATGCAACATTATGAATTATTTTTATTTGACTTTGTTTTAAATGTCTTTCATTTCACTTGGAATACTGATTGACTAACAACTATTATTATTATTATTATTATTACTATTATAATATGTGTCTGTGTGTTTAAGATTGAATAAACCATAACTACAGTAACAAATATGTTTTGATAGTTTTTAAAGGGGAACTATTATGCAAAATTGACTTTTTGCACATTATTGTACTTCTGTTTGGGTCTCTACTGCTTCTAGAACAATCCTTGTGCTAAAAAAAAGAAAAAACACCTGTCAGTTTTCAGGCAGTAAGTTCATATCTTTATTTTTTATTTATTTATTTCATTTTTATACCCAGTTGTGTGATAAAACACCGAACCTCATTTTTAAACCTGTACCGTTTTAAATAGGACATCAGCTGTGATGGTTTTAGACAAATCAAAACTGACCAAAGTTGCACAAAAATGTCAAAATTTGCACAGAAACATAAAAATGCAACCATAAATAACATATTTAGACAGTTCATCAGGGAAAAAATAAAAGTTCATTTTTTGGGTTAGTTACACTTTGACAATATAATTCATTTTAGTTTGGCACAGCCTTCACATACAGAGTTTGACAGTAATTGAAACGTAAAGTTGCAACTAATCAGGAATTACACAGTATTAAAGCTTTCAGTGTTGGTAGTTTAGCAAAAATAAAAGTATTGAGAGAAGAGGAATTTAAACAGGCTGCTCAGTCAAAACGTATAAATCAAAGATCACTTCCTGCTTCACGTCAAGAAATTTGCCATTAAAGTTTACGTCTGAGATAGGTGAGCGTATTTGAACTCAACCTCCTCTGTTTGTGTTCCCAAATGCTGCTTCTCTGCTCACTCCCGACTTCCTTCTTCATGCAGAATAACACGTTCCCTCCTAAAATAGCGCCATTACATAACTAATCCTTTAGGAAAATGAGCCACTCTGCAATAAATAAAAGCGATTGATTCTAACTTGGCTCGCTGCTCCATGTGAACTGCCAAACTGGCAAAAACGTGGCGACGTCACAGGACGCTGACTGTTCGGTACAGATGACTAATCAATAAAGCTCTGCCAAACAAGCCGACATTGATTATTTTTAGAAGGGGAACGTAGCACATGAGAACGCATAACTCGGATGAGTGCGTGAATGATTTTTCCTTTTCTGCAGCTCGCCATGGTCCTCTTCTCGGCGTGCGCCCTGCAGCTCGTTTAGGAGATGCACACGGAGAGACAGAAAGGGGGGGAAAAAAAATGAATAAATAAAATTAAGGCATGAGACTCATCTGCATTTCGCCCATGCTCCCCCCTTATAGTCGAGTCATTTTTCACTCACAGTTCTTCACTTGTTTTAATTCCTGTTAAATGAATGTTTTGTGTTTCTCCTGAAAACACAGCTGCTGAAGTGGCTTGGAAGAAGGAAAGAAAAAAAATGTCCTCACTAATTTGACAATCAGCAGCAAGAAGATAGAGATTCATGATCATGATTAGAAGTGACATCTCTTAAAGGCAGCACTGAACACATCGTCATCTTGTCTGGGATTTTTCATCCCTTGCTTGTGGTTGCACCTTTGTCGACAGATACTCTTTTGTGAAATGGTTTGTATGTGCATTAAAAAGCGCATTGGAGCGTAGTCGCTTTGCAGAATATGTAGCAAGAAATGGCGTGTGATGGCTCACTGAGGACAGATAATCACAGCCCAACAACACTGCTGCTGCTGCTGCTGCTGCTGCTGCTCTCTGGAGGACCTCAGGGGAAGAGAGCAGAAAGGAGGTGGTGAGGAGAAGAAGAAGAAAAAAGAAAAACACTTGCATAATGTCATGCCTTCAACGCTAATCTTTTGCTTACGGGAACGATTTACTTTGATTATTCTGGATAATGATCTCCAAAGAGTGTGAGGTTAGATTTTAATTGCTGCTTTTTTCCCCCTTAAATTTACTTACTCACTTCTTTGGTCAAAATACATTACTGATAAAACAATGCCATGCTTGCTTTGTGCCTGTGTTCAATGTCCTGTTGTTGATGGTTGATTAAATAAAAAAAGAATAAAAAGAGATACATTACTGATTTAATCGGTTTTTACTTTTCCTGATCACTTGATGTTTTCAAATCACCATGCAGATTTTAATATCAGACCAAAATAATTGGCGTTAATACAGAAAGAAGTTTTTAAATTATCATTTTATTTAAGAAGCAAAAAATAAAAAGCTGTCAAACAGAACTTGTCTGACAACATGAAGTAGGCTATCTTAAAAAGCAACACGCAATACTTTTATTTAAAGAAATGATCTTTGATGGGGGTTTTCCTTTTTTTGTTGTTGTTGCACAAAACAGAATAAAAAACAAAGCCTTTATCTATTTTTTTTAATGGATTTACATTTTCAAAACAATATTCATATTAAATACAGAGGACCAAAACATAATAAAAGGTCACGGTGCATGTCAGGGTGGTCATACAGAGTTGACCAAATAAACCAACAATTCTAATCTTTCCAAAAGGAATAAAAAGTCCTGGGAGTCATTTTGTGACCTTCTACTTGGCCACACTTGGGTTACAAGGATTTGAAACACATCAAAAAACTCAATACTTTCTACCAAAACCAAAAAATAAAAACTGTCAAAACTGGAACAAAACTTTGATTGAGATGTTGTGGCATAACCTTAAATGGTTAATTTATGCTCAAAATCCTTCCAATAATAAAAGCAGTTGAAATAAAAGCAATTTTACAAAGAAAAGTTTCCTCCAAAGTTACATTACAAACTCATTCCAAGTGTCTCAAGCACTTGAAAACAATTGTTACCTCCAAAAATGATAGAAATCTATATAAGGCTGTATAATTTTCTATCAGACTCTACAGAACCCATGTGTATATGAATGCGACATGTGCGATGCTTATTGTGAGTGATTCTGTGTTGACTGTAGTCCGTCTTGGTCGCGAGCAGCTGCCATGGTGACAGTCAGTGTGGCAACAACTTGTTACACTTAACGACGACTTACACGCTGCTTTGTTATTCATTCACCCTCCTTGGAGACAAATGTGGTTTTCTGCAGGATTGTTCAAATAAATTCCTCCCTCGCGGTTCACGCTTTAAAAATTCACTCTGCTAGTCGTTTAAATCTGTTTTTAAAGAGAGCCAGTTACAAAACTACGGCCATTTTCCCTCCTCCCCCCCTTCCTATTCTTTTAATGTTGACATCTTGTCAAGCTGTAATATTTTTCTAATCCGTTTGATAAATTTTACATCCAGTTCCCTATGAATAATTCAGAATCCTTCAGGGAGTGTTTGTCAATAGTTTATAGTGGGATCGCAGCAGTTTAAGTTTCGCGGACGTCTGATGCTTCAGGCAGTCGGGTTTAAATAAAACATGGGTTGAAGCTATCAGAGCTGAGGAAGCCTTGCCTCTTATTAGCTGAATACATGATGTCCTGCGTCTGCAGTTTGTTGCAGTGCGTCAGAAAGCGGACAACAGCCTGTTAGGGTTGTGGCATAAATGCATGTGAGTGTTGTCAGAGTCACTTCATGTGAGGGTGGGCTGGGAGTTGTGATTACACTCGGTGGGTTTGCCGTACAGCTGAGCTGGTGTCGTCCCCTGGGGACTTTTTTTACCGGAGGGCAACATGATGGAACCTGATGGCGGCAGCGGCGAACAGATGGCGCGAGCGTGTTAGCATGTCAGGGGTCAGAAGAGGCTGTTATCCAGTCAGGAGACAACATCCTCCCCCAAATGATCACCCTAACCTGTTAGCGCCTACAAAATACAGCGTGGAGGTAGCACAACCCTTTCAATTATCGCATAATTTCCATGCAAGCATCTTGCTGAAGGGAAAATCACAATTATTTGCTGTTTCAAGGTAAAAGCCGAGTCGGTTGAGCGTTTAGAAATGCCTTAATGTCGACATTTAAATAAATATTTATTTTTTTCTTTCTTTCCCCACCAGGGGGCTTTTTGTGGCTCTAGTGTCCCTTATTAGACAGTAGGCTGACAGGAAGGGGGTAATACATGCGGCAAATGTCGTCAGGTCTGGGAGTCGAACCCGCGACGGCCGCGTCGAGGACTCAAGGCCTCCAAATGTGGGTCGCGCTAACCCCTACACCACCACAGCACGCCCCACACTTAAACAAATATGCAGCTTTCATGAGGATATGTGTACAAATATACACCAGCAGTAAGCCACCTTATTATACTCTATTTTACCTTTAGAACTTTTACTTTATTAGTGCTCTTCCTAACACGATGTTTGAACCATTCCTGGGAGATTTAGCTCCATATTGACATGGCAGCATCACTGAATTGCAGTAGATTTGTTGGCTGTCCATAATATCAGCCTCCTGTTCCTTTACATCCAAAATGTACTCCACTGGTTTGAGACATTATGAGCATGAGGAACATTACACTGCTAAAACACTAAAAAATTGCCAAGTATTTTTGTAAATATTTTAATATGCTTCAAATAAGACAGAACTAACTTACAAGTAACTTTTCAGCAAAATATAGGAGCTTGTTTTAAGTTTTTTGAAATCACTCTCTGTAAGCTAACGAGATCGCTTTTGTGTAAAAATCCCTGTAGTTTGTATAACAGACTATAGAGCAGCAAAAACAATGTTGCATAAGAGTCACTTAAATCCCATTTTCACCCCATCTTGATGCTTGGTTTCTACTTCAGTAATTCATTTTTGTCTATATTAGACGTTAAGCTGCTTTCATTTGTCGCCCTGATTTGCCATTAATGTTAACAAGCAATGTAACCGGTCCACCTGTTAAAGTGGCTGGTGAGTACATATATCTTTTGAAATAAAACTCGCACCAGATGTTGGCAGCAGCCCAAGTGTTGCAGGAAAGAATACTCCATCTAAACACAGCTGAGGTGAAACCCACAGCCAGGTTTATTAGCATCTTGTACAAGATGGGAGCTTCACTTCATGCTCCAAAGCCCATTTTGCCTCCCGAACTGCTTCCTTTTCATTCTTCAAATAACATTTGGGACATAGCACCAATTGTGATCTGTAAATTTATAATGCACATTTGTCATGTACAAAGGGGCCGGAGTTATTTAAAATATGCTTTTTTAGCTTTATATCAGGTTATGTTATTTGCTCATCAAAAACATAGCTGGAGTGTTGCTTTCATTCATTCATTCATGCTTGAGGAAGCCTTGAATCTCTCGTGGCAACACGAAGCCCCGCCTCTTTCCACAAAGCTCCTCCTTGGTGCTGCAGGATCCAGCTGAGCTGCACGGTTTCTCTGTAGAAATCTTATGATTGATTGTTTTTGGGTTTTCAGATCTCTTAAAAAAAAATAAAAATCAAGCTGGTGATTATTTTCATTCAGGGCTTGCTTTGCTGTAAACACTAGAAAGTGAAAGAAAGGTCGTCCAAAATTGAATATGTTCAGGTATTGTTTCATTTGATGACTGTCTTCTCAGTTTAAATGGTGGAAGACGGATGTTTGCTTTAGCGTGTTTTGTTGGTTCCTCTATTGATGAAAGTGAAAACTGCCAGAGCACAAGATCAGTTTGAAAATACGAAAATTTGCACTCCCCAATCTGTCCCTTAAAATAAAGAACAAAGGAAAATCCTTTGATCTGTAAGCAGGCAAGTCCATCAGCTTTTGTTCCTGTAACCACCGTGATCAGAATAAAGTCGGATCACCGTATTTCTCATGTATTATAATACATGAGAAAAGACCTAATCTTTGGCAATATAAACAAACAAATGTGGCTGACACACAAACAACAAATATCTACCAGCCCTTACCAGTCTGCTTTAATCAAACTCTAGTTTGTTTTCCTAAACAGCTCATTTAATTGGGGAGGTGTGGATGTGCAATTAAACTCCAATGTGGACCAACACATCCTGAAAAATCTGGGTCTTGGTTCGGTTCAATTGAATACATATGTGAACACCAAGCGGACCGGAGACTCCTCCAAAAGCAGGAAGTGGACTATCATGCAGGGCATTCTGGGTAAATACAATCAAAACAAATGTGGAGGTCTACACCTAGCTGGAGAAATGGCTCATAAAATCTGATGCCACTCCATTTCTGTTTCAGAATGATGAAGAAAGTTGCATTAAGAGTTTTCTTCAGACATTTTCTTGTAGTTTCCTTCATTAGGTCTTGGTGCAGCGCCACCACAGGCGAGGAGGGTAAACAGGTTTTTCAAAGGATTGGATTGGATTGTTTGAGACAGTGCAGTGTGAAAACGAACCGCACCATCTGAACATGCAACATGTTAGAACTTTGGTCCCCAATCGATTCTACCTGACTGTCAGGTGTGAAAACACTCTAAAAGTCTCAGTTGAAGTTGACAGAGGTTGGTCTTTGAGTCTACATTTTATCTTTTACAGCTTGTCTTCATCAAGTCGAGCACAAAATCATTTTGAGGAAACCCATCCTGTTGTTTTCTGTGCACGTCTTCTAGCAATACAGAAGACCGATTTTGAGATTGGAGCTCTCTAATCAGTTGACTCACTCCAGCAGCCAGGAAACTCAGAGGGCATTTTGTAATTTTTTCTTTTCTGAAAACATAAACCTGTAACTTCGAAGCCAATCTTCTGTTTGATGGAGACAACATTTTTGCCTGTTGCTCTCATTCTCCTGCTTGTCTTTCTCCCCATCTGATCATTTGCAGGTGATAAATGACCCTGGAAGCGAGAGGTTTTCTGAGGGCATCGCAGAAAACCAAAACTCTGCAACTCTTGCTTTTATTTGAGGCTGTGATGTTTCAGTCATGCTTCCTTTGAGAAAATGATCCACAAGAAGGATCAATATTTCATCCATCTGCTCTCAGCTGTAGTAGACTTCTCTGTTGAGCCCTTTCATCTTCAAAACCCTCTTTCTGGGGTCAATTTTCTCTTCCTCGCTCTTGAAGCCGAGTCGTGTCGAGTCCCCGACTTCTGAGATGCACCGACATTCACCTCACCAGGCTTTAAGCCACTGGAAATTACTGAACTGTGACTTTTCCCAGCTTTCCATTGGATCCTTGCTAGGTTAGGTCATTTCGAGGGAGAGAATGACTCCAGCGAGAGATCTACTAAATACCACAGAGCTTCGTGAAGAGCTTATCGGAAAGCAAGACTCACCTCTGAGAATGAAAGCATGAATACAGACAGACCGTGCAGAGTAAAAAAAATGTGAAATGCCTCTAACCACAGGAAGGCTGTTTCTGTCACTGTTGTGCCAAATAAATCCAATATTGTCGGTTTCCCCCAATATCAGACAAATGTTACAGTTGACATGAAACGCAGGAGTCCCAGCATGAGAGCCGCTCCGACAAATGATAAATTGACTGGGTTCAACAATTTCTTCTGACTGGGACTCCTGCCGTTTGCTGCAAGCAGCTGCTTTGTTCGTGATTGGCTGTCGCTGTACTTTCCAACACGATTGAAGTGCATCATTTCAATACCAGCTTACTCTCCTCCTTTGTGACTACTGATGAAGCCATTTTGCACTTTTATGACATACTTACACCCATAATACGTTGAACCTTTTCACATTTTGTGAGGGTACACTCACAAACCTCGTAATATTTTTTAGACTGACTGCAAGATACTTTCTTGATTGTGCTATAAAACAGCACTTTGGGCCTGGAAATACTTCCCCTTTTAGAAATACGCTAATACTTAGATTTCAATTTTTTTCAACAATTAAAAATCTAATGACGTATTTTATTTAGCCCACCCGAGCTGTTTTAAGTCTTTAGCAGAGGAATTGTGATCATTGTTATTTTTATTTCACACATATTTTTACTCCAAAAATAAACTTACTAACAACTTTTTCAGCAGTTTTGCCCTTACATGTCATATGGGAAACTGCAAATGCGACAACTTCTGGCCTCGTTTCACCCATTTCTTTTTTCTTGCCTCTATGCCATAAAGTCCAACTTTGTATGGCTCAGGACCAGTATTTGCACAGTCAGCAGATTCTGTCAGCAGAGAACGGCTCTGCATACAAACTGCAAATTAGTTTGATAATGGGAACTAAGGGACTGTAAAATCCTTACTTTGATTTTTATCCGTTACAATTCTTAAGTTTAACCAAGTTGACTTTGTTAAGCGTCAACAAATGTAAACATCGTGTTTTACCTGTTTAAAAGTGTACTTTAAATTATTTTGACAGATCTTCTCCACATGGCCTCAGCTCAGCCTCCTCCTCCCCTCGCCTCGTCTCCATGGGGAACAGAGCAGCTGAAAGCTCTGCTGTCTGAACCCGAAACTCCCACTGGACACTCGAAACATTGACTGATCCGGACTCTAAACCCACCTGTTCAAGACGGCGTACTCTCTGTTGTCACATTATCCCATTTTACTCTGCATAATTTTATGTCTTTTTATTGCTTCTTGTTGAAAGGTGCTGATGAATAAAGTATATTATAATTATTACTATTATTCAAAACCTTTTAGTCTGTTCTTGAGAATAATTTTAAAAGCCTCTTTGGCATCCAGTGACCTTGTTGAAGATTTAACCAAAAAAAAAAAAAAGAAAAAAAAAAACAGGCACACTGGGGTTTTTCCTGAGACCGTAAAAATGTAAATGTTTGAGATTTGGATTAGCTGGACTTTTAATCAAACCAGGTATTCTGAGAATCCTACAGTTCTAGTTAACAGCAGACCAAGTGGTTCAGCTGTATTCTCGCTGCATGACCAAAACGTTCAACCTGTGACGGTTCTTATACTGGCTGAACTCTATGGTGGCCCATGAAAGCCGTAAACTCTGGGGATAAATGTTGCACATTTTGGTTTTAAATGGATCAATCTCAAATCTGTTACCAATTGTTGAAGCAATTTTATTGTTACTCTGCAACATTTATTTTTTCTGTCCGTTACTGTTTAGTCTTAGTGAGCCTGTGTGAAATGCAGCCTAATTTTTCTGTTCTTAGCTGACAGGAGCGCCACCTAGTGAGTGGCATCCTGCTGCTGTAGCTCATCTGCTTCAAGGTTTGATGTGCTGTGCTTTCAGAGCTGGTATTCTGCATACCTCAGTTGTATTGAGTGGTTATTTGAACAGCTGCTGCCTTTATACAATCTCATTTTAGTCTGTCAGTTTTCCTCCGACATGATCAACAATTCATTTTCTGCCATAACAACTACTGCTCTTAGTAGGTTTTCTCTTTTTTTTTAAAAAAAAAAAAAAAAAAAAGATAATTCTCTGTAAACCTGAGAGATGGTTGGGAGTGAATTTATCAGTGTCAGCAAGATGCAAATCTGCTAATCCATAGATCACCACCCGTCAGCTCCCCTCCAAAAAACCCCAAACAAGAATCCAGCTAAAGTTATAGTTAGCTAATAAGGTAACTATAACTATTTTCTGAATTGCAAAAGGAATTTTCTTCTTGGAAACTGGGCCAAAAATCACAAAATAACAACTCATAGACTCGTAATGCTCATAAAATCACCAGAATGTGCAGTCATTTCAGCTAAGTTAATTTAAATAGGGTACAATGACATCACAAACAATTAGCATAGGAAGCACATCTACCTTCTAAAATTCCTGATGTCATTTTCCCTCCTGCCCCTGTATGTCGGTGTTTGCTTGCAGAAATAACTCACATGGGATTTATTAAAACTTTCTTGCCACACATACATTCCTGCAGCCCTTTTCGAAAAGAAAAACAAAACAAGAAAACTTCATTGCATTGATTTCCTGCTTCTCTGCGACCAGAAATAGCGCACCGTGCCGGGTCCCTGGTCGACGCTTCTCTGTTCCAGACAAGCAGGCGGTCGGAGGGGAGGGAGGACTGGCAGGGTGGGGATGGAGAGAAGGGGAGCCGACAGCGAACGAGCCTGTGAGAGCCTCCCATGACAGTCGGTCCCAGACGAGGCCAAATAAACAACGAGCCAGTGAGCAGAGCACAGAGGCGTGCTCTAATCCTGGAGAAAGAAAATGGAAAGAGAGAGAGAGCTGAGGAATAAGATGACACAGCATGCTGAGGGTTTGGATGGGCTAATGAGTTTGGCTGACATTCCTGTGAAATGTCCCCACCAGACAGACAGAGACACTCCTTTTTTTGTTATAAAAAAAAAAATCAGGTTTTTTATCTTTAGGAGAACAAGTCTGTTGCTTTTTGTCACATCAGAGCAGCTAGTAGATAATTACATGTGATGGTAATAGAAAACAATAACGCTGCTGCTGTCCACAGCCTGAACTGACTGAATCTGCTGGTTTGTCCATGTGAGCCCGCGGCTACATGGAGGCAGCACGCAGTTCAGAGCCAAAATGAAGAGCGATGAAGAGGCATTAGTAATATCGACTATATTCGCCGATCGATATCCATTTATGTCGCTGTTATAGGTGTGTCTGGGTGAAGTTGTTCCTCCAGTGACCCTGTTTTTTTTATTTCCCCTTCTTTATTCCTTCCTTCCTTTCTCACCACCTCCTGCTTCTTTACTTTACTCATCTAATCCAGAGGGTCTGTACCAGCTGGGCGGTCCACGCTGCGCCCCTCAGAGCAGCATTGAAGGTTTGGAGGATGCAGAGGTGAGTGTTTTCTCCTCCCTCTCTCTCTCTGTTTTTTTGATTCTTTGCTTTTGTAGCATCTCTCCCTGTTCATCATCCTTCTTTTGCAGAGGAAATGTAAAACCCACGTGCTGCTGCTGGCGGTGCACGGCGGAAACATCTTGGACACGGCGGGCGGCGACCCGAGCACAAAGGCTGGCGATGTGGCCACGCTGGCCTCGGTGCTGGAGAAGGTGACCCGGGCGCATTTCCAGGCCGCCGAGGAGCATGTGATGATCAAACTGGTGCCGTGTCCGGCCGTGTGCGCCGAAGCCTTCTCTTTAGTGTCCAAGTGAGTAGCGTCAGCAACACTGTTACTCACCCTGACGTCATTTACAGCTGGTTTTATTATTTTCTTTATATGGGACCTTACAAAAATACTAATATTGCCGAAGAAATAGGGAATCCCCAAAGCGTGTTCTTTGGGGAATTTTATGACTCAATCAAATTTTGGGCTTTTGAAGGTTTCATTTTTGTAAGATCTGCATTTCTGGTGGCCAATGCACTGCATCTTGTTTCATGTAGCTGGTTTTACAACTTCTTTTTATTTAGACTATCAATTCTAGTCAACTCTGTGAGGAATTTATCTTTTTAAAGTTACATAATAGAGCCGTAACATTACCAGAATAAAGTTAGAATTTTATGAGAACTCAAACACAAAATATACAATAACAAAATGTAAATGAGGAATGTTGAGCATCTTGTTCATTTTTACTTTGGTATAAGTTTTACAGATAATACTTAATGCTTATAGAAGTACTTTTAACACAGCAGCATCAAATTATCATCAGCAGCCTAATTTTGGAACGATTGTTCAAACATTTTGAAAAAAGGATGACATGGACTGTACTGCTCACATCAGATACTGATAACTGTGGTTTTGTCTCATAATTTTAAGATGTTTTTTTCTGACATTGTTGACTATATTCTCATAATAAACAAAAATCCTTGTAGCCTAATACTCCACCATATAACTTACTTGTAAATTTTTAATGTAGTTTAAAAAAAAGTGAGCAAAAAACAAAACGATCATTTAAGATCAGAAACTGGATCTGGTATGAAGAAATCTGAGATTTTATTTTTAGTTGCAGTTTTTACATTTTTATGTGGGAAACCACTGTGAGGCTGTAAATAATTGCAAAGTGTTGGTAATCAGGCCATTCTGTCAACATCTTTTAGAATCCATATTTATTGGACTTATCTGTAAATCCTTCCTCTACGAGCTTTGCACATCTAGAGGGTGAATATGTTGCTCATTCTTCTTTGCGTAGCTCAAGTTGGTGAGATTAGATGAACTGGGAGAAGGTCAACATCCATCTCAGTCTTGAGTTGTTTGCTGTGTTTAAAGAGGCAGTATTATATCAAATCCATCATATTATAATGTTATTCCCTCATCAAAAACCCATTCATTCGTTCATGTCTGAGGAATCCTCGAATCTCCTGTGGCAACCACTTGGGGTCGGTCTGCCTTCACGTTTTTATGAATGAAACTAGCATTTTGACTTGATATATTAATGTCACTTTCTGACTGTATGACTCAGAAATATCACAATGTTTTCAATATTCAAATTGTCTGATGTGCACCTGTATGTAAATACTTTTCTAGGCTGCTGGAGGCCATACAAACCATTTCAGGATGGGAATAAGTTATATTTTATTTATTATGATGTGAATAAAAATTTGCTGCCCTCTGCCTCATGCAGCGGGAAGGAGAAAACAAACCGACACGTAGCTGCGGGCGGTCGCGATGAAACGCTCAGCCTTTTCACAGAGGATGAGAGAACGACGCGACATCGTAGCTTCTGCTACATATCGCCAACTTTTTACATGACAAACTAGTTATTTGTCACATAATCCCCAAACATTTAAAAAGCAAAAAGAAGACACTCTTTAGAAACGCACTCCTTTCTGCAGATCTGGCGAAGTGTGCCAGAACAGTTTCCTGAATGAGGAACTGGGTCAAACCTGATGATATTTCTGTGAGAACCAGGATCAGCATGCAGTCCTTCCAACAGATGAACGCCCAAAAAGCACGGAGTCAGTCTGTAACTCTGTACTTTTTAAAAGAATTCATGTTTTTCTCTAGAGTTGATGACTTGTGCTCCTTGTGTAATCCACTTGGCATTCACATCCAAATCTATGGACCAGAGTCCACTTCAACAAACCGAAACCTGGGATTTTAGCCAGATCAGAGTTTGTTTTTTTGTTCCGGACCAGACTTTCTAGGCAAACAAACTAGAGTTTGATTAAAGTGGACTAAACAGGGCTGTGTGAATGCACCCTAAAAGCCAGAATAATGAACAGGAACCAGAAAACAACAAGAAGCTTAGGAGACAGCCTTGTATTTACCTTTTTTTTATTTCTCCTTGTCATATGGGACGCATTATTTAAACACAAACAAGTCCTTCAGACAGATCCTGTTGAAAGCCTTTGTTGTTTGATTTTCAAAGAAGAACCTCTAAAATACTCCAACTAGCAACCAGCACCTGACTGTGACCTTGCTGCATGTACTATGAATATTAGCTTTACTCATGCAACAACATAAAAAAGCTGCGTATTCAGATTGTACTCTGTCAAGCACACAAATTGAATCTATTTTCCCACTGTCTTGTTTGAGTCACTCCTTCCAAAATGTATCAGGTATCCAAGTCTTTATGAGGAAATAAAAAGTCGTCAAAAAAAATGTTTTATTAGAACCTTTTCTGCACACCAACTTAAATATTCAGCACATTACCTGACTTTGGAGAGTCTTCAAGCATCAGGCATTAAGGTGCAAACCTGCCAGGATAACTGGGGAAGGGAAGGGTAATTGGAAAACTTTATTGATCAAGGCCTCGTAAACAGACAGTGTGAAGATAATTAAAGTGCAGAGGAGAATCTTTATATCTCAAAAAAATAACGCTTTAAAAGCGTTAATTTTCTCATGCTTTTAAAGGAGAATTATTTATTTTCCAGGCACATAGTGCCATTTTATAGCACAATCAAGTCACTATGTTACGTTCAGTTGTTAAAAAATCCTACATGTATCAAACGTGACTTAATAGAAATTTTATTTGATAATTTAACACCTTGAAATTGGGCCTCTGTCTCTTTAAAAACTCCTGCTCTTTCTGAAACTCAGTCTTGAGGAAGTCATCATAACATGGCTCCTCTATTAACCCTTTAGCAACTTTTTTAACAGCGTTGCACTGAGAATGAACTCAGCAGATTTGCTGTTCCACCCGGTGTTTGCCAATTGCCTCTGGTTAGTCTGAAGGAGCCGCGAGGAGGAGAAATTTTGTCCTCGAAGGCGGAGCTACGTCCACACAGGCGTTTGCACAGCTGAATGGTTGCCATGGAAAATTTCTCAAACATACATGAAAGAATCAAAGCAACATTCCAGGTATGTTTTTGATGAGGGAATAATTTTATAACATAATATAACGCTACAAAATACTTCCCCTTTAATTTTTTTTTTTGAATTGTTAAAATGTGAACGACCTTGGATAAATACTTAGATTACAATATATTATCAATTGTTCCTGGATCCTCTGTAGTCTGTCTGGTTCATTACGTACTGCCACTTTGCATTCAGGTGTCATTTGTGTATAAGCTTTACAAAAGAGCTTAATTGTTAATGCAGCGAGGGCAGCTCCACAGTCAACAACAGTCTCCCCAATTATGAATTATACACAAGTATAACACAACACTTGTGTTCATTGCTATCATCTCCGTGAGCTACTTTTGTGCACGTCTGGGTCATTTACATGTGCACGAGGTAAAGATATGTCTGTATTTATCTGTTTGCTTTTCTTTCTCCCAACTGCTGCCTTTGAGGCGGCTGCTCAAGTGTAACTAATGATTTCATTTTACATTCAGTGTCACATTTCCCAGTGGTCACTGGTTTTATCTCTGACAGCGTCAATTAGTTTTCGCTGCTCTCCAATTATACGCTGAGGATGTTTTTGTCTGAAATGTCACCGATCACCTTGGCTGACAGAATGTATTTGGATTGCGACTGATGTTGGCGCTGAAGGCCAGGAATGTGAAAAGACAGCAGAGCAGTGGGAGCGCGCGGCAGCTTGACGTCGACTTGGCTTCTTGCACATCTAGATGAAATATTCAAGACAACAAGTTCCCGTTGGATCTGAGCAACTGTTGAGCCGCTGGCACGTGGGTCGGTTTTCTGTACTTTATTTGTCGGGACACACGGGCACAACTTAATCTGTGAATCTTAATCAACTGAATTTTATTGAAAAGTATCTTTGCACCAGAAAGCAATCACAAGCTACTAAAGATGTATTATTGCAATCAAAATGCGTCGACTTTATTCATTTAAACAAACAAAAAAAATAAATAAGATGCATAAATTAACTTTATGCTGATAATTTTCTCTATGTTTTGGCAAGGTTTTGTAAACATCATCAAAGATGTAATATCTTCTACTGTAAAAGCTAATTTGGTGTAATCATAATCAGTGCTTCCTTCAGTTTCCAGATCAAGGATTTGTGTAGTTTTTATGATTTTTCTTCTGAATACATTTGAGGAATTAGGGTACCTACTCTGTTTTTTTTTTGTTTTTTTTGTCAGCTCTCCAGCTCCAAAGTGAGTAACGGGATGAAAACTGCCTAGACACAAAAAGTACACAGTTTGCACAGAGAAGGGCTATCCACAATTATTGACACCCTGGGTGAAGATATGTCAAAAGTGTTAAAACAAATTCCTCTTTTATTGCAGTTGTACATTTGAAAACTCAAATATTAAGAAAAATCTAATGTGTAATGTGAGCTTATTTATTCAGTGTGAAAACCAATATTCCAAACATTATTTTGAAGAAGTATTTTCATATTAGTTTTAGCTGATTTTGAATATTTCTAATAACCTTTTGGGGACTGGATTAATTTTTAATCTATTTAACAATTACCACAATGATTGATAGTTTTATAATTTGGGAACAGCAAAATGAACACAAATATTTAGCTATTTTAAGTCCAAAACTCTGTAAATTCCTATATTAATTGTCTGAGTGTCGCTGCACTAGCAAGAAGCTTTGAACGCTCTGGCCGTTAGCCACATTTATCATAGCTGCCTGCCGTTAGCTTTAGACATGGGACAACTTAAAACGTTTTTAGGGGCTTTTTTTGTTACTTAGTTGCATAAAAAGCAAGAATAAAAAATACCCGTAAAATATATGCTCAACATTATCGGACTATCTGTGGTTAAAACATTCCCCAGAACGAGATTTTAACAGTCCAAACTCTAGTCAGCGTCCGCTACAGCATGAACGGCCTGCTCCTTTTGGAACTGTTCTAAATCTAAACGTCATAAAAATACACAAAATGTTAAATTGATCATCTCAAGCTATTATTTCTGCCCTGGCGTCACATACTGTGAATAGAGTTCAGATGACGAGGTGGGCTTCGCCGTTATAGGACGGTCATGTCTGTCGGGAGCCTGTTAGCTTCGGCGGCTAACCGCTTCCAGTGTGTTGTGGTGAGCAGGCTCACAGCGCTTGGTCTAGTTTCATTTTGAAACATTTTTGTTACCTTCCATAGTTTTCAGTTTATTTGTTAATATATGATTGTTTTGTACTATTATTTAACATTTTCACTACATAAACAACAACACGTATTAAGTCATTCTTATTTATTGCTACCGTTCTCTCATATGCTGTATATGTTTCGTATCATAATTAATCCCAGTTTAGTGCTAACTTCTACACAGCGATATGCCTAAACAGACAACGGTGAGGTGGTTTCACTCTCCTGTTAAGTTAAACAAAGGCTACATTCCTCCCCAGATGGCTGCTGATCCTGTGCATACTCTCACAATATGTGCTGTCAGTGGGCATTCGTGCACGCCCACACACCCCACACACAACACTCAGTCTTTTGTCAGTTAGCTGTGTGAGCTCTAATGACGGTGTTGGGCTTGTGGGTGTTTGGAGGCTCATTTATTCGAATGCCAACATAAACATCTAAGGAAAAGGAATTGTGACTGTGAGGATAATTCGCTCTCAGTCTGGGTAACAGTTTGGCTGAAAAATCACACCTCGGAGTGGATGTGGCAAAACCTCTTCGCGCCTGAGAGACAAACTTCCACGTAAACAAACTCTGGAGTCATCTCTTGGTTCCTGATGTGTGCTGGAGATTCTTATGGGTAATGAAATTGCCTTTCTGCTCTTGTCGTCCTTGATGGTGTGCTTGGAGAAGACGTAGTTTGCCCCGGGGGAAGCGGTGGAGGTCGTTAACACGGCGGCTCCTTCGGCTTACAGGATCATACCTAGAGATGACGGCCGTTAGCCAAATTTCAGCACATTTGTGATTCGTGAAATACTTCCCACACACAATCAGTTGGAGCAGGAGAGGGATGACTATTTTAAGTGCATGTATCATTATCTCTTTCATTTTTTTCTTTCCTGTTGGGCTTAGGTTGTAGCTTGTCATAGTTATATCAAAATCAGTGGTTGGATTTTGAAATATGCAAAACATCATGAAAGGAAAAACGACACTGCTGAAAGCAGAGTGAAAGGTTGCTGTGATAACCTTATGGATGCAACTCCTAATTTGGGAATCGACAGCTAACTCAATGGCCACCAAACGACCAAAACAGTAAAGATTAAATTCCAAATGTGAACAGATACGAGGGAAAGTGATGTTCCAATTTGTCAGAAGAAATTATCTTACAGGCAGTAACTACAATCAGGCAGTAGCTGAAACATTGTTCTTCACTTGGCTCAGACACTATAAAACAAGACTTCTGCTGCCTATTTGAAGGTAAATGTTTAAGAGGAGAAATGTTAGAAACAAAGAAGTTATTTTTCTTTTCGGCTCTGGGAGCCACTCAACATTTTTTGCTGCTCGTTTACATGACACCAGTGACCTGAGTCTCTCACAACAGCACTTTTTCAAACCAGGTCTCAGAGTGAAGCTTTTCCGTAACACACCCGGCAGAGGTGTTAAGTACTCCGCGTGTGTGAAAGCACACATTCACAGAGCGCTGTAGGGATTATTCTACACATAGAAAATGCAGCTGACAACCAAAACAGTGGTGGCTAACATTGTGCTGCGCGACTTAAACTGTTCAGTTTAGCACAAGTTCTGATCAGCAATACGTGTTACGTGATCACTTTGTTTGATTACCGTTTACTGGAAGCTAGTGGAAGTTAAGGGTCAAAATTACAGTGCCATCTAGTGGCCTCTCATGACAACTACAGCTGACTTAAAGGATCTTGGCGGTGCTGTCTAAACGTGGAGCTTTTTCCCAATCAACATCAGAAAATACTGGTTCCAGGCAGCGTTCACTTGTAAATGTAGCCTTAATAATGTGGTTCACATACATCATGAGACATTTTGTACTAATGGGGAAAATCAAAACCGTGTGAGTCATGTTATCTTATTTCTTCATGCTCAAAAATAACAACCACGGTCAACTCGATTGTCTGGCCTCCTCTCTATGTTTTGGGTTGTTTTTTTGGGCTCACTTGAAGCCAAACTTCCAGTTGTATCACAATCCTAAGGCAGTAAGAAAGTATTTTTGATGAATGATAAGAAATGTATCCTGTTGAACTTACTCTCACTCTTTTTTTTTTTCTGAGTATGGTCTTTGGGTGAAGTAAAAGTGCTCCCTTCATCCTTTTCTCTGTTACCAAAGTCCAGATAGACATTCATTTAAGATATTTCAGTTAGAATGGTCTTTTCTTCCAATACAACAACCAATTATCTCTTTTCAACAGTAGACTGTCATGTTCTGCGATTCCAGAAGAGATGCTATTTTCCACATACAGTAGTTAATTTCAGTTTTAAAGAGGCATGCTTCTAAAAGTTATTTTTTCTGACAGAAGAGTTTGTTTTGAAGTTTCTGGAGAGGCTGGTTTTATGTTTTTTTTTTTTAAGTTATATTTCAGACTTTCAACATACGTATATCCGCCCTTTAAAAAGCTTTAGTGCACCAATTACCAGTGACAGGAAAGATATTTGTTTTCGCAATGTCCGAGTACTGCCAACATTTCAAGAGAATATCTTGTATTTCTGTATTCCCAGCATTTCTGCCCCTTTTTTTTTTTGCCTGTCGTGTTTTTATTCATAGAGTCCACATATCTGCCTCCTCAGTGCCTGACCTCGGTTCAGCTCTCGGAGGCAGTGGCTCATTATTTCGGACCCTGGTGGCTGGGGACACGCTGCGGTTCCTTATTCTGGTTCCTCTTTTAAATTACATAGACTGTGCAAAGTGCCATTGCTGGCCATATTAATTGCTTATAAATCATGGCATGCTAAGCGAGCCTTTACAAACCCGAGGCGGAGGGGTTTGGCGGGCAGTCAAGCAGACTTTAGAGTTTTTCGGTTTGACATCATAAGGCAAGCGGCAGCAGGGCGGGAAAATAGATTAAATCTCAAGGTTATTCAGCATGAGATGAGGCTGATTGTGGTTTTAATCGGCTCACTCAGCTTTATCATTAATAGAGCTCTTCATCATCACATTGCCATAAAACTTAGAGGAGGACTTTAGAAGCACTCTGTGTGTGTTAGGCTACCTGTGCTGTAATCACGGGTGTTATTGACTGAGTGTGCAAGAGATTGTATCCCTGAGATCAGTTGATCTGAGATCAGCTCTCAAGGCAGCTGATTAGTTTTTTCTTTCTTTTTCAAGCATTTTTTCAACTTTTCCCTCTTAATTATTCTCAAACTTGCACCGTACAATTGAATTTATTTTCCATAAACAAACTGAAGTAAGAAAAAAAAGTGAAAGAAAGCGTAAAAGTGACCACAAGGCCACAGGTAACAGAGTTGCTAACGAGTCATGACGTTGGATTTGGAACGTTGAACGCAACACGGTGCGTAATACAAGGCAAGCTGAGACAAAAGGAGTGACAGCAACGTCTGCAGCTGGAATTTGAATTCATAAAGGGAAATTTTATGCATTTATTTATCCAGTGTGGAGGAGAGAGGAAGGAGAAATGCTGTCTGCTGGCACCAGCTTGGAGACTTTCATGAAACAGGCTCTGAATAGAGAAATTTACCAGTGGAAGATGGCTGCTTCTGACAAAGTCTGTATTTTTAAGTACTAGTTTTAGGTTATTAGTTGAGACAGGACCTGATGCTGGACTCCCGTTTTATGCTGTATACAGTTTTAAGAGAAGTTTCAACTTTAGGACACTAAACAGCTTTTCAAAGTATTTTCTTACTTGATAAACTTAATTGTCAGTAAAGCAGGTGCAGATGCCTCGGTGGTCTGGCTGTTGACTGGCTACCTGACTGCCACGGCGTTATCTGTGCAGTGTTATTATCCTTCAGCTTTAGGTTATTCTGTTCGTTAAAACTAAGGGTGCATTCACATTAGCCCCATTTGGTTTAATCAAACTCTAGTCTAGAAAGTCCAGTTTGTTTGGGGAGGTGTGAATGCCCAACTGAACTCTGACGCGGACCCGAAAACGAGCAAGGTCTCCCTAAAAACCTCTGTCTCAGTTCGGTTGAACTTTGGTTCAAAGCGGTCCGGAGACAAGCAGGAAGCATTCTGGGTAAAAACAACCTGAACAAGCGCGAGAGTCTAGCACTAGCCTGAGAAACAGCTCGTGATCTTTTAGCAAAGACAAGACAGAAGTCCACTGAAATCTGATGTCACTCCATTTTTATTTACATTTTACAAAGAAGGATGCTGCGCTGTTGTCTTCTTCAGATGTTTTTGTGTTGTTTCCTTTGGTGGTTCTTGGTACAGCGCCACCACAGGCAAGGAGGGGAACAAGGTTCTCAAAGGGTTTGGTTTATTTGACACAATTCAGTGTGAAAGAGAACCGGACCAGCTGAAAGTGTAACAACTGTTGCAATTTTGATCCCCCATCAAACCCAATCTGACTATCAGGTGTGAAGACGCCCTAACAATCATAATCAAATATTGTCCACACTTTTAATATATTCCTGTTAAAAATTTATGTTTTGTCAAACAATAAGACAATCTTCTCTCTCATTATTATGAAATTCCCAAACGCATCATTCAGATATGGTAGCACCTTCCAGCTTTAATCAAAATGCAGTTTTCGGAAAACAAAAGTGGATTTAAAAACCTTATTTGCTTTGAAAAATTGTATAAAAACAGACTGAGTTATTTATGTTTTATAACGTGGGAGGAGAGTAAAAGGGGATATAAAATACAGTAGTTTCCTGGAAAAAACGGGAGACTTGACAGGTTTGGGGATATCATTTGCTTGTACTGGTGGGATTTGTAATTGAAAGACAAAAAACAGTGGCTGGTGAAATGTCCGAGTGGCTGGTAAAAAAATTTTAATTTCCACCCCTGGTTCTATGTCTCTAAAACACATTTTCAATTTAAACAGCAATGCATCTGATCACTTTTTGTAATCAGCTTCTCTGGCATATTACCATAAATATGAGGAGATAAAACTAGGCTAAAACATCATCCACACTGCTGCTAGGATTTGTCAGCGTTTCCCCTTTGAGCGATAAACCCTCTCTGAGTGCTTCGAGATTGGTTTCTACAGCCCTTGAGAGAACATTTTGATAGACGTGTTCTTACTTTAAAAAAAAAAAAAGGGCACAATGCAAAACAAAATCCAGACTGCACCATCTGGAACAGAAACGTTTGCTTGACTTCACAGCCGCTACTTAAATGCTCACCAGTCACAGAGGAAATGAGGAAATTATATTTTAGAGGTTTAAGATAAAGTGTATCCATTAGACGCTGATGGACTTTGGGTGATACATTGGAGCCGCCGGCTTAATAACGTTTTTGTAAATTGGTAATGATGTTGATGTTAATGGAGACCATTAATGCTGTACAGTCTGTAGTTCTTGGACTTATTTTTTTTTTTAACTCCAAACTGCAACTACAACCATATTCAACAACAACACTATGACTCTTCACTCGCTCCCCCAGATGTTTAACAGTGGCTGCAGATTTGTAAGGAGTGAGCAGAAAAATAACACTAGATTTAGATTCAGAGCAGTGACGATGGAAAGATGCATTTCAGTTTACGGTGTCAGTTTGACAGTGAGATAAAACAACCTGAATCTCTTTCTGCACTTCAAAGAACTTTGAAAGACATGATGATGAAGTGATACGGCATTGAATAAGCTGATGTCGTGTATTTTTTGTGCATTTGAAAATGTCTGTAATAATCTTCTGAGTTGAATAGCTAATGTTTTCTTTATGTGAACATTGGGCAGGGATTATTGTCTGCTCCTTTTCACTCACGATTTGTTTTAGTTGTTACATGAACTATGCATATTTATTATTGAACGAATTAAATAAAAAAAATTAATGAATGGATAATCTAACAGCTGCTTTCTTTGTCTAGGTAAACTGTGCAAAGACGTCCTGACCTAATATTTGCGGAAACAGGCAGACGTTTTTGTAACATAAATTGGAATCCTCTTCATTTGTTTTAAATGTCTAATTGTTCTTTGGGGGAAATTATGGAATCATAAGCCAACCACTTTAATAAGATCTACACAGAATGGAATGAATCTGTTTTAAATTTTAAAACTTAGTAGTTAATGAAAGAATTTCTTTGGGTTTTAATTGCAAGTTAAAATCAACAAAGTCCAATCTGTGGATCAGAGGTTATTTCTTGCAATAACAACATTCTGGACAAGCTCATCCTTCTCCCATCCCACACACAGCCAAACTCACACTCACATTATGAGTGTGAGTGAATTCATTTTAAAGTTGCAAAATCACACATGACTTTCAGCTTCTTTAGCCAGTTTTAGCATTCAGCCATATTGTCGTATTATGTATGACACAGAACTCTTTATTAATCTGACTAGACCTGCCATGATAACAGGTTTTGCTTGACGATAATTATTGAGATAAACAGTAATATTGTTTTGAGGCTATTTTCATATAATGCATTGATAACGACCTAATAAGGCAAGTTTCGTCTCTCAAAGACCAATAAACGTTAATTTTGTGCAGAGCACTAAACACTGGGACTGGAAGATATTCTAATAATCCAAAACAAAACACAACAACCAAAAACAATAAAATGGAAATAAAAACCACACACACATTATGACGACTCTGTAAACAAAATTTCCCTTCAGAAAATATTAATCAGCAGAATGGAAATTATCAAGCTAATTTTTATTTATCAAACGATTAATTGATTAACTGATTAGTTGCTGACAAACAATTAAGCAATTGGAAATTCATTGATTGCAACTAATAAATTCCTATTTTTAAAGCACCCTTACGCCCCTGTAGGCTATGCCGCCCCAGGCAGTGAGCCATATAAGTTTTTATTTCCCCATTATTGACCACTTTGTGTTGGTCTGTGACACAAAATCCTGATTAAATTCACTGCAGATTGCAGCTGTAATGTGACAAATGGTGAAAAAGGGGTATGGATACATTTACAAGGCACAAAGGTTTGTGCGTTTGGTTGGGTTATTGTAAGAGATGTGACACTTCAGTCGGTGACGGTTCTATGTTCAAAAGCCTCTAAATGAGTATTTTTCCGTCCTTGACTCGACGCCCGGGTAGTTTCTGTACGTGTTCGAGTCTGCCTAAAAAAAATGTGAGCTGTGACAACTCTAAAAAGAGTCACTGAATTATAGCAACACCTTCAAAATGCTCACTTTGTCCAGCTGAAAGTGCCAACCTCCTGAGTAACACAACACGCACACAAAAAAGTCAGTAATTTCAAACCCTCCTAAAGCTCCAACCATTTTTCTGAAATGTTTCAGGTCTGCTCTCGGCTGGAGATCCGGCTGAACGGAAATATCAACGCTGAGTGCTTGTAAAGCTCTTGATTATGGACGTTGGTAAAGCTGTGGGACTCCAGTCCTCCAGTCTCCTGAACGTTAACACACGAAGAACACAAAGAAAAGAACGAGGCGGCAGCAGGCTGTGAGAGTTGCACTCTAAGAGGTTGACTCTTTTTTTTCTTCCCTTTATTTTAAGGGGCAGCTTTGAAGCCTGAAAAAAGAAAATGTAAAAGCAAGATTTCTTCCATTTTCACAAATGGAAATGTTTCTACCCTGACGCACTACCACAAAAAAAAAGAGTTGATACGCATTAATGAAATGAACCTTTAGACATTTTACATCACGTCATACAAAGTGATGTAAGCATAGCTTTTTGGCGTCCAACTCATTAAGAGTAACACAAATTTAACAACCTGATAACTTAATCGATTATTATCTCCTGGTTGACACGCCACTGGAAAAATAAAAATAAAAATTCATTTTTTTCTTCAGAATTTTGACTTTAATCTCAGAAAAGTGAAGACAGAATTCTGAGATTAAAGTTAGAATTCTTTTTTTCCTAATTATTTAGGAAAAACCTTTTTTTAAAAAAAAAAAAAAAAGTTTTTATATTTATTTATTACTGATGTTGAGCACTTTGTTCCAGCTGTGGCTGGTGTTGAAGCACTTTATAAATAAAGTTTTTGATAATGATGATAATGAGCTTGGTAACTATAGTTTTAAAACGTCGTCATTTTCTTTTTTTTTTCTTTTTCAGTCTCTACATCATGATTGTCCATATCTTTTGTTACCTGAAACATTTCCTAGTAACTAAATTGACTTTCTAGACAAAGGAAAAGTGTCACAGGAGAAGTTTTAATGAAAGGATCAACCACAATAAAGAAACCGGAAGGTAGCTTGCAAAAATCCAAAATTAATTATCTAATGAATATTACAGCCACATCAGTGAAGAGCATTAAAGCATGAATGGCTCTGACACTTCTGATTGTGCATTTAATTAATTTAATGTACAGCAGAGGCCACCTGTTATTAAGACCTGAGGGAAAGGTCGAGTCTTAATTCCAGAGATACAATCTCATCCCCTTTAATGCTCTTTGCACTAAATAAGCTGAAAATAATTCATTGCTGTTGGCAGAGCCATTTCAAAAATGTGTCATGTTGCATTAAATGTGTTATAGTTGGACTCCATAATTTTAACTACTCTTAAAAAAATGTTAAGATTAAGCTATGACATTTTTATACAGACAAATTTGCTATTAGAGAAAATGTTTTAAAGTTCAGATGTGTATCATTAAAGGGGGTTGTTATGTAAAATCGACTTAGGGCTTCATATCATGTTATAATGTAATTTTCTGATCAAAAGTGCCATTTTTTGTTTTCCCATGCCCTTTACAGAGTTTCGGAAAGAGAAGGAGGTTCTTAAAGAGACAGAACCCCAATTTCAAGGCGTTAAATTGCGAAGTCAAATTTCTTTTAGGTTTTAAGTTATGCTTGATATAAATAGCATTTTAATAACAACTGATAGTACCATAGGTACTTGCTTGTGCTATAAAATATCACATTGTGTCTGGAAAATACATAATTTTGCCCATTTAAGAAACTTAATTCATTAAAAAAGTTGTATTGTAACATTTTAAAGTTAATGTCTGTTTTAGTGTACGCAAATTAGTTCTGCTGGAATTTCTCTCACATAGATGTTTCTCAGTATATGAAAACATTGCTTGTTCTGGAACAGGTTAGTTTTCAACCTGTGTTACCTTAGCGACAGACTCAGGTAAAAAGTGAATCAGCTTTGTGATGCTGAAAATCCCCAGCAGAACTTTAAAGTTCCTAATAAGTACTGACGTGTAGGGGTTTTTTTCCACCAAGGAGTTTTGACAGGTCTACTGATTCTTCTTACTTTTATTTGTACTCAGAACTGTCTTTGGCAAACTTTCTGATGTTTAATATATGACATTTAGATCGGTACAATTCATGTGAATACAGACACATCTACATTAGCAATTGTTAAAAGTCCAGTGCTGAATCTTGCTCTTTGCTCAATAGGAAGTCATTCCCACCTTATTTTTAAGTCACAGTCGAGGCTATTAATTTATGAAACGGGAACAAATTCTCTAAGCTTTTTCTACACATGATTAAATGGAGCCACACAGAGAAAGTGTGTTGAGCCAAATGGTTAATTAATCACATTTAAACAGAGAGAACAATACTTTTACCTCAGATTATGCTTCAGAATTAAATAATCAGGTATTGTGTGTTTTTGGTGAGGTGTACAAACAATGTAGTAGCTTTCTTTAAAAAAAAAACAAAAAACAACAGATAACCCTGTTTTGGAGAGAAAAAGGTTGTGTAGAAACACCGGGGGGCACAAAATATTGTTTTCTGCCTAAGAAAAACAAGTCAACAGCAGGAAACCTCCAGACCATGACACAATCACAACACTATCTTGCAATACTGAGGACAGGCTTAGTACATCTCTTTCTTTTTTTTTCTTCCCATCTGAAAACGTTCTGACTCTCACATACCAGGTGCTATCTACATTTTTATAACAAAAAACTGGCTTATGGATCGTTAGGATCTTTAAATATATTGAAATAAAATCAAAAGAATTGCAGGTTATTTTTCAGATTGAATTTGTTGTTATTGTGTCACATGTTCCAGCAAAATGACTACATATTAAGTATTTGTTACTGTAAAGACTTCATCGTAAAATGAATGAATGAAACATTTCCTGTAAAAGTATGTGTGTGGGGGTGTGTGTGTGTGTGTGATTGTGTTACGATCCGGAGATATTGGAACTTTTAGTTTCATGTCTGTTTGTTTCTTTACTCTTCCTTTTTTCATTCTCTGCAATCTCAGCTTGTTGTGTTTTGGATTTGTTTATTCAGATGAATGTCTCTTTCTGTTTACTGATTTAGGTTATATTTAGGTTTTAGGTTTCTTTCCCCTCTCCTCATTTCTCTTGGTCTTGTTTGTTTTGTTTTCCTCCTCACTCTCTACCATTCTGCTCCATGATCCCAGCTGCTGACCATTACCCCATTTTCCCCCTCCTGCTACCTTCACCAGCTGCGTCCCATCACCTGTCATTAGCTCTTCTGGTCACGTCCTGAGTATTTAAACTCCTTTTCGTCTCCAATACCAACAGTGTGCTTTTGTCTATTTCATCTGATTTTGCCTGTTCCTTCCTCTGTTGCTCCTGTCTTAGCTAGCTGATTGTGGGAGCTGTTTCTTTGTTTTCATCATTAGATATTTTTTCACCTGGATCCCTGTCTGTGTTTTGGTTCAGTCAAATCACCAATATGGTAAAATAAATATAAAAACTAAATATGTCTGAAAACAAATAAATATGTTTTATTTATTTGTTGTCAGTTTTGGTAGGATCAGCCCTCCGTATACTTGTGTGGGAATTTGCTTTATATGTGAAACTAACTGCATTTCCATTACAAATAAACGTATTTGTCGATATTGAGCTAATGTTGGAAAAAAACCTTAATTTTGCAATGGCATTGTTTCCATTAAATACATTTTTTTTTTATTGAAATCACACATGAACAAGCTGTTCACCCAAGAAGTCATTAAAAATCATGGTAGTGACAGACGTAAACAGTTAAATGAGATATATTCATAATTCAGCCATGGTGCTCATTATCTATCAGCCATCAGAGGAAACATTGGCGTCTCATTCAGACAAGGGAGCAACAAGCCATTTATACTTGTGTGCGGCTTCGTACACAAGTATAAATGTGTTTTGGGTAAATTGTAGTCGGCCATTTTACAGAAAAGCTATGGATTGAACGCATTCGAATGACACACAACTTTTTATGAGCTGTGATGTTGTAAAAGCTCTTGTGGAGTCAGCTGCATGTTTTTAGAAAAAAACAAACAAAAAAAATAAACACATCATCCTCCTACTTCCTGTCACCGTCTTTGTCGTTTTCCCCAGTGGTAACATCCGGCTGTTGGTCACGTGACTTGTGATGCAAAATACATCTATTTCAATAAAAAAAAACACCTCATCCCAGCACAAACACTTTCTATCGAAAGACATGAGTTGCTTCAAAATTAACTTGTTTCTGTTTAGCATAACTTCAATTTGAGCAATTTGAGATTGATGGAAACACAGTTAGTGTTTCACTTCAACTGTGTGCAGTTAGATATGGGTGGTGCACAAAATCCAGCGGAGATTCGGGGTTTAAGCTAAGTTAGGTGTATATTTATTGATCGTTTCGGATGCAGCGGGGAACGTGTGCTCACCGTCCTAGTTATTATTCCCAGCCATCTCTCTCAGAGATGTTTCTACACTCCCTTTGACTCTTCGAGCCTCTGCTCTCAGCACAGCCACGCTTTGTGCATTTTTATTTCCCTTTACAAGCACATGGAGACGTTTCAGCATGTAAATGCGAGAGCACAAGTTTGCAGAGCGGAATAAGTTGACTGAACAAGTTTTACTTCATCTGCGTAAGCGTCTGAGGCAAAGAGCCGCCCTCCAACGCAGATCCGTCAGGGTGACGTGGCTTCGGGTGAGGAGGCGGGCCTGTTCATGCTTAATGTCATGAATTCAGAAGTACAACAGTCACACATGACTCGGTTCTTCTCGAAAGATTTCTTAAAATCCTTCAGAAGTACATTTTGTCATTTCTGCACAGTTGGCTTTGACATGTAGAAGTTGTAACAGATGATAATGGAGGTACCTTTTGTTTCTTTTTCACCAGCAATGGCTCCTTTTAATGGCATTTAAAACTAATGCTTAGATCTGAAAATGAAAAGTTTTCCACAGCTGTGCAGTTAGTTTGTTAATGGTGAAAGAAAATTAAATGACTGTAAGAAAGCTGAAGAATAAATATTATGTTCTTCATTCTTTTTTCATTCTCTAGTGACATTCAGTGACATTTTCCTAGTGACAAACATGAAGCTTGTAAGTCCCTTGGAGTTTATCAAGCTTGTTTAATTAGAGCCAAACATTATTAGCTGTGTGATGCCACTGGACCTACAAATAAATACAGACAGTCTAATTAGCAGAACAAGAACATTTCGCTTGTTTTGGGGAAATGAACACATCTGCTGACTTAGTTAAGTTGTATCAGAGGATTCGTGTAAATGCTCCATTGTTTTTGTTAGTTTTACTTATATAAAGCCATCTTGTTTTGCACTGATTGAGTTTTGTGAGGAAAGTTGATTAAATCATAAAAAGAGAAAGTTTTTTTGTCAATGTCTATCATATTTACTTGATAAACAAAAATTATAGAAAATCAAAAATATGTGTCCATTGATTTCTAAAGGAAGTGCAAAAATAATATCATCAAAGCAAAATCTTTTTTTTACAGTACAGTTGAGAAACTGCAATACAAAAATACAATTTCAAGAGGGAATCTGAAAACTCAATTATCGTTCTTACCGTGCTATATCGATACTGATATCTATATTTTATATCGATCTGCTCACCTCCAGTTCCTCAAACAACTCGAGAAAATTATGCACATTGTCACTATCTGCGTTTCCATTACAAATGTGCAAAAAACTTTGTCAGTATTCGGCCAATGTAAAAAAAAAAACAAACACAAATGTGGTGTTTCCATTAAATAAGAGAAGCAAGTAAGATCACATATGAATAAGTTTGTTCACACGATAGAAACATCATCCTCCAACCACTTCCTGTCATCTTCTTCGTGAGTTGCGCCAGCGGCAACATCCTGTTGTGGATCATGTCACTGGTGTGATGCGAAAAAAACTGTTTCCATTGCAGTTTTATGAAATAAAACAAATTTTGAACCCACCTCATCCTGGAGCCAAAACCTGTCATAAAATGAGTTTTTTGTTTTGCTTTGTTATTTTTTTCCAAAATAAAAAGCTAATTTATTTTTGAAATGTGGAATTGCACAATTTTATGGTCATTGGAAACGTAACTGATTTTTCTGGTGTCGTATTTTCAGGATTTTAAATCGTAAGAACAGAGTGATGGAAAGCGTAAGCAATTTTGAAAAAAAAAATTACTTTTTAAAACCTTGCTACACCTTTGACTCACCTGCTCATAACTCTCACTGAATCAAAAGATTAATATAGCCATAATGCATTTTTATTTTTAGGCTTTTTTTTTTTTACCAACTCCTAATTTTCTCTTAATTTTAAACTCTAATATTGTGTCTAATGCATTTTCTAGATTGACAAAGACATAGAGTAACTCCTTTTAACATTTGCTTCGCTAATCCAAGTCTCCTAAAGCTCACAGACCCAACGCTGCGTTCGGTTTTCTTTCGCAGCATAAAATCATACTGGTGATTTTATCTTATTCTCATCTCTTATAAATGTTAATTTAAAAAATGTCACAACTCTTTACTTTATTTGACTCTTTAGAGCAAACTGACCTCTCAGCTGAAAAGCATCAGTCCACAGGGAGTAAATGTTTTGGCTTTCAGCGCGTCTTGATAACCTTGGCTTAGTTCTTATGACACCCTTTACGGTTCTCCTCCTCAAACATTTTATATATAGTTTCCTGTTGCAGGCAGATTTTTTTGTCCTTCTCATACAGTGTATTTATTCCCGCTGCTGAGCATACCAGGGCCACTGAGAAGCTGAGTATCTGGCCCAAGGACACTTTGATGCTGAAGAGGCCGGAAATCGAAAGGCCCGACCTTCTGATTGATGGATAGCGACTGCGCAATTGAATTCATAGGGAGTCCTTTTGGCTTTGATCTAATGCTGAACCATTCAAGACCATCCAAGGATGGAGAGAATGACCAAGCTATGAAAAGTAACCTTCCCTTTTTTACTCCCTAATGAAAGTCAGATAAACTCCTTAAAATCTGCATACGCAGTGTTGGCTGCACTTTCTTTTATTTGTGGGTTTACTTTACTCAAACCAAAGCATTGGTTGCATTTTTCAGCTGGTGCAGTTCGCTTTCACACTGCACTGTCAAATGAAACAAATCCTTTGAAAAACCTATGCCTTGCCTCACCTGTGGTGGCGCTGCACCAAGAACCACTGAAGAAAATGACATGAAATCCTCTGAAGAAGACATGAGCGCAACTTCCTTCTTTACAAAATGTGAACAAAAACGGAGGGGCATCAAATGGTTATAGGATTTCTCCCTTGTCTTTGGTAAAAGACCAGTGGGCATTTTTCCTTCTAGCACTAGGTTAGTGTTTGTTTTGGTTGTTTGTACCCAGAATGCCCTGCTCTAAAATCCACTTCCTGCTTTTGAAGGATTTTTAGACAGACCAGAGTTCACACCTCCCCAAGCTTGAATCCATTAGTCCTTGATATATTATTACATCAATCTTGCACATTAATATAAACATGTACCTTTAGCTTCCTGTTGATGGAAAACAACGTCTTTAATAAAAGACGTTGTTTTAAAGATAACACTAACTTTACATGTCTCAAATGATTCCCAGTCTTAGTTTTGAGGTAATAGCTAATTAAAAACCTGCCCTCTGCTAAGCTGGAACTCCGTTTCTCTAAAACGTCCTGATTCCATGTTAACTCGCTTCCACCGTTTCCTCTCCCAGCCTGAACCCCTACAGCTACGACGAGAGCTGCGTGTCGAGCAGCGTGGACCACCTGCCTCTGGCGGCGCTCCCGCTCCTCGCCATCGTGTCCCCGCGCTACCAGGACGCCGTGGCGACCGTCATCGACCGAGCCAACCAGGTCTACCGCAGCTTTCTGCAGTCTGAGGACGGCCAGGGATTTACAGGCCAGGTCTGTCGTTTCCTCTTCTGTTTTTAAAGGAGAAGGGAGCGTCATGATGTCACACTGACAAATAATGAAGTAGAGAAGTAAAAATTACTTTTTAGAGGACTGCGTAGTCTACGTCTTGTTCAGAGGCACCACTTTTTACCTCCTGCACAGGGCTCGTCAAAACCAATTTAATTGTCAAGTGAAGCAATGATTTCTGAGGTTTGAGCTGTGAGAAGCGACTCATTTTTTTCCAGCATAAATCATGAAAAGCAGTCATTTTGTTAAGTAGGCTAGCTTACAAATGAAAAGTAGTGTTGAATATGGGAGGGTTTCTCTCCCCACTCTCCAGCGTTTCACTACTGTTTACCCACGGCTTTGGGTTTCATTTAAAATGACATAATACTCATAACTTGTTAGTACATGACTTAAGAGCTGAAAGCCGTTTAGATGAATCATGAAAAGCCCCAACAAATCTCTTTTAATGACGATAATTACGCTGCTATTTTTTTGTAGTTAGATTAATCAATTTTGACTTCCTCTGATTTTCTTTTTGTCTGAGTCTAAAATGAATAAATTCCATATCTTGTCCTTTCCTCCTGTTGTTAATATATTTAATTTATGCCGTGTAGTTGAGCAGTAATTATCTCTCACGTGGCGATGACGTTTCCCGCTCTGTTTATTTGTAATCAACAAAGCAAACATGGGTTAAAAAGAGGAGATGTTATTCTAACGCGTTAGTGCTGCGTTAAAAGAACGAGAAGAAAAGAGGAAATCTGGACCGGAGCATCGTTAGCTGGTGTTTTAACATCGTCACAGTTTTATTCACTGCAGATTATTGACTTAAATAACTTAAAAGCAGTGGAGCTTCACTCACGAGAAATATGTGGCATTTATGCACAATATATTAAAGAAAATTAGAGAACGTTCTTTCGACAAGAAGATAATTGTATTGATTTCAATTAATCTAAGTTGATTAATTGATTTTCATCTTAAATGTAAGATGTGTACATTTTAGAACAGTTTTGGCCTAATTACTGCTTTGGGGTGTTGGTCTTTCAGCAAAATGGGCTTTTTTTGACTTTGTATGCTCCGGCTAACGATTAATCAATTACTAAATTAGTTCATGGTTATTCGATTAATCACGATTAATCGTTTCAACCCTAACATGTTCTATACATTTTTGTGACCCTCCACGCACTCATCCTCCTCTTCAGCTGTCTTCCTGTTGAGACCGTCACCGACTGAAGAGAGGAGCTTGAACTTGTGTGTGTGTGTGGGTGTGTGTGTGTGTGTGTGTGTGTTCTGTGAGCAGGTTTGCCTGATGGGCGACTGCGTGGGCGGAGTGCTGTGCTTTGACGCTTTGTGCTTCAGTAACCACCCGAGGCCCGGCAGCCCCAACAGCAGCAGCAGGAACAACAGCACAGACAGCCTGAAGGTAGGGCCTCAGCGCTCCAGCGATAACACACCCATGATGCATCGCTTTGTGTCGGTGTGTGTGGGGGTGTGTGTGTGTGTGTGTGTGTGTGCGTGAGGCGAACAGGAAGAGCTGATGAAAGAAAATTTTCCCTGGCACCGCATGCTTACAGAATCATGATCAAGATTACACGCTTTTGTTGTTTCTCGTATTCATTAGTCAACTAAAAGTGCAGCGAGAGAGAACATGTGCGGCCGTGGCAACGTCCTTGGTAACGTCCTTGGTAACGTCCTTGGCACAACTTTGTTGCTTCCTAGAGAAGCAAAAGCAACTCTAGGTCTTCCTTCTGCCAGTTTTTATTTTCTCTTGGTTACATTAAGGTCTTTAACAATAACACATTTTGCTGGACGATATATTATCCCAGAAGTTATTGTGACAAACAATGATATTATTCATTTGAGAACATTTTCAAGTAACGTGACGATAATGACATAATAATGCAAGAGCACATTCTGAAAGATTAAGAAACTTTAAATTCTATTTAACACATAGCACTGGAACTGGAAGACATTTTAAATATCCAAAAATACACAAAACAACACAAACAACAAAAATAAAGTGAATTATGAATATCTGTAAACAAAATTATCCCTCAGGAAAAGGGCTAGTTGAGACCAAAACACCAGACTGAAGACTTTTATCATCCAGTTTTTGGTAGAAAAAGAGAGAAAATAAAAAAAAAGATAAATCATGTAGATGTAAATTGTTAAGCTTGATTTATTGCGACGGGCCTAACTACATAGGTACATCGCTATTCTTTAGTGGTTTTGAAAGCTGCATGTGTTGCTCACAATTTGTTTTCTGTTTCTGGTTTTTGTTGGGATTTTTTCCACTTCCTGAACACCGTCTGTAGCCCGTGTGTAAAATATTCATCAAAACATTAGAGTTGAACTGCCTGTCTAAAGCTGCTTGTGCTTCATGTTTTCCCTCCCGGTAATGTGCTGCATGCTCACCGCTGAAATATTCACTCGTGCTCAGACCTGCTGTCTCCATCCAACACTTTGGCGGTTCACCTAGGAATGTGCGTCGGTTCCCATCACGTCACGCCCGTCTCCGGTCCCGTCCGGAGGCTCTCGTGTTGACTTTCTCCTCCTCCGCCTCAGGACAACACGGGCCGGCTGCGGGAGTCGAGTCCCAGCCTGAGCTCCAGCAAGAGGCTGAGCAAGAGCAACATCGACATCTCTGCTCCCAACGAAGGCCAGGGCGGCCCGTCACTCAGCCGCAAGCAGAGCGACTCCTACGACGGGGACACCTCTTCCACGGGCCAGCACAACTTTTTTTCCAGGTGGAAAACACGACCCATGTTTTAAAATTTGTCCAGTATATAATTTTGTGCGGGTTTTTTGTCTCATTTGTCTGTTTTGAGTAATCAGATTTTTACATCGGATCGAGAAAACCAGAGTAAATACAAAAGTCTGTTTTCCGAGCATCGTCACTCGTTGAAAAGTAAAAAATAAAAAATAAATTAAGCCTTTATCAAGTGACTATGGGTGTGTTAAAGGGGCAGTATGATATAAATTTGACTTTTTTTAGCTTTACATTATGTTATAATGTTATTCCCTCATCAAAAACATACCTGGAGTTTTGCCTTGATTTTTTTCATGCATGTTTGAGAAATCTCTTAATTTCCTGCGGGGCCCGAGCGCCATCTGCCATGACTCCACCACTCAACTCCTTCAGACTAGCCTGCGACAATTAGCAAATACCTGGTAGAACTGCACCAGGCGGGCAGGTTTGTTTCCAGAGACATCGTAATCTATTTTATTTATGGTTTCTGTTGTATGTGGTTTTTATTTGTATTGAATTGTTTTTAGTTGTTGTCTGTTAGTTTGGATATTTAAAATGTCCTCCAGTCCCAGTGTGGAGTGTTTCTTACAAAATGAAAGTTTATTAGCGTTTGAGAGGCCGAACTTGAATTATGAAGCCATTATCAAAATATTACATGAAAACTGCCTCAACACAACAATATTATCATTTATCGCAATCATTTCTGGGAAAATTTTATCATCCATCAAAGTCTGTTGTGGTTACAGACGTGCCGCTGTGTTTGCAGCTCATGTTTCTCCATTTCTCTGCCCGTTTCAGGCAGTCAGATGGAAACTGTGAACTACTGGTTCATTTGGCCAAGCTCGGATGAGCCTGGAAGAGTTCCAGCTGCCATGTTTACTCTGTCCAAAGAAATGGTTTCAATTCCAGGTTACACGCTCCTCCAGTGCTTACAGCCACCTGAGATAAAGTACTCTTCAGTCTTCAGTCCCATAAATTCCCAGTGATGCCACGAGGTTTATGACGGCGGAGCTGCAACCTTTTAAACTCCCTGTTAACCTGAGCAAGGCTGCATGGAGAATTCCCTCTGCTTCTTCTCTATTTCCTCAGAGATCCCAATAGATATTCTCCTTCACCAGGATGGCTAATTAAATATCACCTTCTGACATTAATCCTCCAATCCATGATTCTTTCTTTGAGCCTCAGACTCTGCTTTGTTTCTGGTCCTGATTATGATGAGTTGGATCATGCTTTTTAGTAAATGTGAGATAGACCACACTGTTCTTCTTCTTCTGTTTTTTAGTCAGCAGCGCTTTTTGACGTGGAACTCTCAGTAAAATATTTTTTTTAATTATTATTATTTTAGATGTTGTCATATAATTATCACGTTTATACCATATGTCATTATGTTTGTATAATATCACATTTTTACATTAATTTTATCAAGTTCCCACAATATAATTGTATTGTATAATTGTATAATAATAATCATGTTTGTTCACTATAATCATCATGTTATTATGAGACGGTGTTAAAAACTTCTTGTCCTCCCTGACGGCAGTAGTCTTCCATACAGAACCCCTCAAAAATACCAAAACCCAAAGTGTAAACTGAATACAAACTAAAGTGTAAACATGAGTTTGTATTTTTAGTGAATGCCAGCAGTGGAGAGGATTCCCTTACCTGCTGCAATAACAGTCCACATCATGTTTATCCAAAAGAAAATACTGCAGTGAATTAGATTTACTTCCTCTAAAATTGAAAGAAGATTGTAACAGCGACAATGTTCCACTGCAGTAAAAAAGCAAACAAAGGAGAAGTAAAAATGGTGCAGAAGTGGGTATGAGAGAACACAGAAGCCAAAACAGCTGCAGAAAGCAATCAAAGGGCCATTGATTTGGCTTCAGCAGATAGCTGGAGACCGCTGGCTAATCCTCCCTCCACATGTAGGACTTAATGGGGAAATGTTGGCCGGCTGCTAAAGCCCAGGGATGGAGCCGGTCGGCATGCCGACGTGGCGGTGACCGGCTGGACTGTTTAAACAGCTGTTGGCGCGGAGCGGCCTGTGAAGGCTGAGTCATAAAGGCTCGGCGCTGACAGCTACTACCGCACGATAAAACTAAGACAGCAACATCTGAATCACGGCAAAGTAAAAGGATCATTGACTCATCCGAGTCAAGACAGAGAAATTTAATGTGAATATTCTGCATAGGCTTTATTGATTTTTAACAGTCCAGATTAATCCTGGACAAATTTCTGGTAGTTATATAGAAAATCAACTACACAAATGTTTTCCTGTGTTACTGTAAATTGTGTTTTTTTGTTGTTTTTTTGTTCTCCATCATCCAGTTTGATGAAGGAGGGTGTAGAGGTGCGCGGTG
The DNA here is from genome assembly GCA_903066815.1 of Brachyrhaphis roseni. NCBI lineage: Eukaryota > Metazoa > Chordata > Actinopteri > Cyprinodontiformes > Poeciliidae > Brachyrhaphis > Brachyrhaphis roseni. The sequence goes on along the minus strand of CAEFZY010008201.1, from coordinate 8,551 downwards.
GCAGCAGCACCAGCCTGCTGTTGAATCCAGGCCGGTTCGACTTCGAGGTGTCGGACTGCTTCCTGTTGGGCTGCCCTCTGGGGCTGGTGTTGGCCATGAGACGCACGGTGCTGCCCGCTATTCACGGTAAGAACTACAACCAGGTACCACATAAAACTTGGCATTCTGCTTTCATTTGAATTCTGTTGGCAGTAGAAAAAAAGAGAGTCCTACTTTCCCTTGCAGACCTGATGGACTAAAATGGATTTTCTTATTCAGAATTGTTCCCATTATGTTCTGGAAACCCAGTTAGTGAACTCTAGTGCGCAAAAAGCTGAAGTAGATTTTCAAAATGGACTAAATTCTGATTTGTTAGTGTGATGTTTGCCGAGTTTATTACAGTCTGGAAAGCGATAGAATTTGATTGAAATATTTTCCACTTCTAAAAAACAAAGAGAATAAAACAAAATAGAGTGTAAAACGTATTTCCATCCATCCGCACACAGACTGAACTTCATTTCATTAGAATGAAACAGACTTCTCTCTAAGTAAAGTTTATGTCAAAAACTTGAGATATAGGTTTTAAATTACCTGCCTCAGCGTGTCCTATTTAAAAAGTCTTAAAAAGCCTTAACTTGATGTATCTAAAAGGTTGGTCTTAAAATGTCTTAATTTTTTTAAAAAAACTTTATTTTGGGCTTAAATATATCAATTACAGGTCTTACATTTTGGGATGACTGGATTATATCATCTCACATATAGTTTTTTTGGTCTTGTGGGTCTTTTCTATGTGGCAAACGTCTGAGGCGTGTTCTGTGTTATAACATGGTGCTAGCAGCTAGTCAGCGGTTTGTTAACTAGTTGCTGGTACACACTTGCTAGCTAGCTGCCTTTTATGCGTTTATCGTGTGCAGGTGACAATGTTGTTCAGTTGACAATGTTTGTGTTTGCCAGTGGCTCTCTTGTTTTGCCAACCAACAAGATTCGCCAATCACAAACATTTCTTTCAAGCTGGCATTACGGTGGTCTTAAAAAGTTTTAAATTTAACTTACTGAGTCATGCAGATAACCTGCACCTGTTACCATACCTCTCTGCTGTTTTCCCTTCCCCAGTGGGCCAGCTTCGCCCAGCCTGCTCCCAGATCTTCAACCTGTTTTACCCCTCCGATCCTTCAGCCTCCAGGCTGGAGCCCCTGCTGCAGCCTCTTTTCCACAAGCTGCCGCCATTCGCCGTGCCGCGCTACCAGCGCTACCCTCTTGGAGATGGGCGCTCACTGCTCATCGGTAAGACCTGGGATTTCATGCTGATAGAGTCACTTGAAAATGTTGCTTCTTATTCTTGTCTTCTTGCATGATTGCGCAATGGGATAAATATTGGCTATTTACCTTTCAAAAGTGATGTTGAAAGCTTTAAGGAAATCTCTTGGTTAGGGAATTAATTTGAGTTCCGCAGGGATTTAATGACATCCTAATGGGAATTTTTGACGGGTAAACACGTTCACAAATATGAATTGAGAACACACAGTGCCTTAATCCCATCTCTAGTCTGTTTGTGCAGCAGAGGCAGAGCTAAATCCAAGCCTCGAGCCAGAAAAGCCAGAGGTTTGAAGTAATTATACTTGATCTTGCCGGGGTGTGGTACCTTCAGCTTGGCTCTGTGAGGACCAGGTAGGAGAAGAAATAGTGCTGCTATAATCTCCCTGAAAGACTTAGCCGTGCAGACTCAGTCCTTAATGAGTTGCTAAATTTATTTGAAGAATGTTTCAGCCCACTTGTGGGACACAGAGACTCTCTTTAAACAGCAGTTATGATGCATCGCCTTATTCTCCTGCCTCTGTAAACACCCACAGGCGAAGAAAGTAGGACAGAGTCCAATAATTCATCCTAGCAGACTGCAGCCAACGAAGTCCTATCTATTAGGATAGGGCATTGTAATTTTTAAAATAAAATCCTGTTCCTTAGCATGCTGATAATAAAGGTGGTTGACAAAGCAGGTATATGAGATAGCATTTTAGGCCTAGTCCACACATAGCGATCTCTGGGAAAACAGATTTTTTGCGTTTTGTCCTCTCATTCACATAAAAGCTCTGTTTAACATCACTAAAAATAATTATTTTTAAAACCTCTGCCCAAAGTGGAGATTTGAGGAAAGTTCGTATTTGTGAGTGTGTACATGGTAAAACAGATATTCAGAGTATGAGACTAAAAGTGCCCCAAATATAACCACATACCAGCACTGGCATGATTCCCAATCAACATCATCTTGTGTCTTAATAAGTTTATATTTTGATATTCTATTCATATCTGTCCATACAAATGGACCTCCAATTCCTGAAAGAAAGTTGTGGTTGTTTTGAAGCAATGTGATTAGCTATCTGGTTTTAGCTTTGCGCTACTCTGCCCCCTATGGGTTTGGCATGTTTAAAACAATGCTCAGGTGGATTTGTGCAGGTTTATGTGGATGGAACTTTTCTGAAACCGATCCAATATATCATATTATGTTTTTAAATGCTGTGGTGGAGATATTTGTTTTCATAAAGACCTGCTGCATGTGTACAAGACCTCAGATTATTTAGATTATACAACATCTAAAACATTTCCTCTTCTTTTCACCCATACTTAATTTTATTTTTGCAATATAGTGAATCTCCAGAGATGGTATAAAATAAAACCTTTGACACTATAAATGTTTCTATGGCAGAAAGCACAGTTTTTGTTCCTGCTGTGTTCTCTGTTTGTTTGGGTATTTTAGCTGAACAGCAGTGGAACATGGTCAGATGTTTCTGCTGTGGTTTTTTTCTGGAATTCCTGATTGATTCAGATGCATTTTCATGAGCCTATTATTTGCTGCCATATTATTTCCAGAAATAAGGCCTTTCCCCTACACCCCACAAAAAAACTTTTAAGCAAGTAAAACTTGTTTAGTTTTCTTCAAATCATTCAAGAATGCACATTTAACAGTTATCAGGCAAAGTGACAGCTGTTGAGGCTGAGTAGCGTTTGTTTTGTTGTTCAGTTTAAATTTCTCTTGAACGTTGCACAGCCAGATGTCCGGGTGAATTTACCTGCATTTCCTCTTCCGGGCAGATTGGCAGCCGTCCTAATGCTTCACACTTGTAAATAATTTTTCTCTGCAAAGAGAGCATCAGTTCCTCCTCTAAGGTCATTGCTGATGTGTTTTTACCTTGGCATCGTGTCAACACACGTATGTTCCAGACCAGCAACCAGGGAAAACTCCTGCTTTCACAGAGGCGGCCGCGCCGCCGGTGTTCTGATGATCAGTAGGTTTGATTAGCATCACTTGGCTGATTCTGTCGCTCCAGAACTCCCTGGAAGCAGCTGTAGGGTCCTTCATTTGTCACAAGCAGCTTTTCTATTGTGGCTTCATCTGCGTTTTAATAATAATAATCTGAAATCTATATGTTTTGCAGTGCGCCAAAAAAAAATTGGTAAAGTAATTAAATGCAAATAGGGCTGCAACAAATGATTATTTTAGTAACTGATTAATCGATTATGCTGACAATTAATCAATTAATCGGATAAAAAAATATTTTCTTTGACATATTCTGCAGATGTTTCATTTAAGCACCTTATTAGAAATACATTAAAGGATGCAAATAAACAAACCACTTTCTTTTGTGAATTAAAAAAAAAATACTTTTATTGCATAAAAAGCAACAACATGCCATTACTTTAGTGATCACTTGATGATTTGTGGCAAAGGATGCAAATTTGAAAAAATCCTTCCAACATGAAATTGTGAAAAATTCCAACCTTTTTGTTTGACTTATCAATGCAATTGTAGGGATTGTCTGTCCATTAATTTTGGATTAACTGATTCATAGTAGGTTAGCAAAACGTGCTCACTGGGAGATTTCTTTCTTTCTTTTTTGTTGTTGTTTACAGAAACAGAAAATGATGCCTCTTTAGGGGTCAGCATTTTCTTATCTTAAGTGCAAATATAAAAACATATCTTTTGTACAGTTCTGGCTTAATTCCCACCCTGACTTAAACTTTTTATGAGTCTTTATACTCAAGTTAACAATTAATTGTTTAGGTGATGATTATTTCATTAGAGCTGAAAGATTAATCACTGAAAGATTTATTGTTTCAGCCCTAAATACAAAAAAAGAGAAGGTTTTATGATGACTTGTTATTCTTTGTGCTGGCACAGTTTGTTCCCTTAATGATCAGCCTGCTTGACTTTCTATCTCTAAATCTGGTTTAATTACTCACTAACGCAGCAACAATGATTCTATCAGTCAGTAGATGTTTGACACGGCAGATGTTGCTTTAAAGCACAAATCCCATGTGCAATCTTTGCTTCTTTTTTTTTTTTTCTTGCTGCCAGTGGAGCCTGAGTACAAACTTTATGACACATTCCTGCTTTCACCTGCTTAATTTGGATGCCAAAGATGCTCTTTTTTTCCCCGTTATATTAATTACTTCTTCGCTCAGCCAATCACACGACACCGTGCGTGACGCCTCTCGGAGCCGGCGGTGCAGACAAAGGTTACGGAGCGTAAACAGCAGTCAGAGCATTGACTGGCGGCTGTACCAGGTTTTAATTATAGGTCCCCGGCTGGTTCCCATCGACCAGCTGCGTGCCGCTGTCGACTGTGTGTGTGGAAATAATAATAATAAAAAAAAAACAACGGGCAGGTGCAGCTGCGGTGCGGAAACCGAGGCGCGCACCACCCTCTTTCTGTTCCGCAATATAGCAATTAGCGCTCATGAAGGCATGGAGTGCCAATCAGGAACGACTTTGACATGAGTTACCGTCGACTGTGCAGCGTTTATTATGATGAATGTTGCTGATACGCAGAGGAGGAGGCATCTGATATCGATTTTAAGCTGTTAGGCCAGAAGAATACATGACATGGCATCAGGGTGGTATCAATCAGTGGTGATCGTTTGGATATTTGTGTTTTAGTGTAAAGGTTACATGTATTTTTTTCTTGTTATTAATAGATATGGAAGCTGAGAGGATCCTGTTTGGAATGGGTTTTTTTTTCTTCCTCCCTGACTCTGTCAAAAATGTTCCCTCACAATCACTTCCACACACATGAATCCTTATTACTGTCATCAGCCGTTTCAGTCGCTCTGCCTCCAGAGAGGACTTTCTTCTTTTTCCCTCTCCTTTGTGTTTTGTGTCTTGTCACCATGTGAGCCTCGTCTTCTCCAAAACACTGACAGCAGAAATCATTTGAATTTCTGTGTGTTTTTACAAAATACGTCAGCGGCCTTTTTTTCCCCTCCCACCCCCCTTTTTTTTCCCATTTCTCAATCACTGCCAGAGTAATCTTCCCGTTTCTCTCAGCTCATTGTGTGACGAAGAAAAAAAAAGGGAAATAAATGTGCAAATTTTCTTCGACTGAAAGAGAATAAGGCTTCCTGTTAGATGTTTAGCACGGGGCTCATTAGTGACAACAGCCTGCAGGTAGTGAGGATGAGTGTGAGGCTGCAGTGTGTTTGCAGATAATATTCCTTTACTGGTACAAACGGTGGATCTGTGGAAAACTCCAAGCCCCATAACAGATTTCTTCTTCTTCTGCTTTTTCTAAATCTTTCAGTTCATCAATCAAATTATAATATAGAACGGGTTGAGGCCTGTTTATTGTCTGACCTGTAGAATCAAGACATTAGTTTATAGTAGGGTAAAATATCTGTGAAAGGGAAACACGTCGTCCCAATTTAAAGAACTTTAAGAACAGATGAGAAAGTCACAGCTATCTATTTCTCTAGTATAGGCTACTGCTAAACACTAGTCATTTCTAGTTTGTTTTTTGGGGGGGTTTTCAGCAGTGAGTCACTGTCAGCACATTGAGGAAACTATATGTTTGCTGTGTCTGTTCAGTTTTAACCTTTTAGTTGCTGCATACTCAAAATATAGCGACTCAAAACCAAGACAGGCTTTCTTAGCGGCTCTTCATGGAATATTTTGTCAGATACGAAATCTTAAACCATCTGAATTTGAAATGAGCTTTGATTGTCCAACAAAGTCTGGCAGGATTGCAGTACGGAAAAGTATGAAATATGATTTTAAAATAGTCTCTTCCAAGTCCGGATAAATATGTAAAATAATCTTTTGTATGCCCAAAGTGTCACTTTGTCCGCAAAAACCATCCATCTGTTTGTCCATCCAATCCTGATTACTGTAGAAATGTCTTCCATGAATTACTTATTTTATTTTTTTTTCTTTTTCATTTACAGTTTCACCTGGGACTCTGGAAATTTGAGTCAAAAAATAAAACAAACAAAAAAACCAACAGATTTTTGGCATAAAATGTTTAGGAATGCCGGTCTGAGTAAACACAAACAGGAAACTCAACAAATGTTGTTGTTGTTTTTTTACCTTACAACAAATAACTTAGATACAAAAAATAATTCAAAGAACAGAAAATGTTTTTCTCTTTCTATCTAACAACCCAGAAAAACAGGCAAAAAATACCAAATAAATTTTCTCTCTGCCTCGACTGTAGGGGATTTATTAACCACGTCTGATTCTCCCTCACGCCTGTGGGAGTCGGAGTCGATTTGTATTCTCCCGCTGTGGCTCATCCTTCACAAACCCAACACACACATATTGCCGCAACCCTTGGATGTCTATATTTTGTATTATTATTTCTTTAACTAACCTTCCAGTCAGAGAGCCAACCAGCATGCTAGCCTTCATTTCCAGATGCAGAGGTCGACGGCTGGCTGCCTCACTCGGCTTCTTTGTGCGGAGATAATTCACGTAATGCCGATCTTTCTGTTCCGCGAGAACAAATGTGATGTGATTAGAAAGCCGTGTCAGGGGGAAACTGAGGGGAATCTATTCTTTCCACGGACGCAGATGAATCCTTTCGAAGAAGAAGAAGAAAAAAAAAGCTGATTTAGACGTGATAGCTCTTATTAGCAAGCAGGAGCACATCGTCACATCAACACACTAAACCGGGTTTCCATTCTCCTCTTCACCCTGTTATCCACTTCAACACATAAACTGATGTTAAAATGAAGAGACGCGTTCACAACATGTAGGGCTGGATTTATCTCCTCGTTTCTTTTGGTTGTCAGTGAGATCCACAGTTAAGTTTAAACAAACTGTATGAAGGATAATGCTTATGGTGTTTATCTGGGACTTAATCCACTTTCAGATCAATTTAAAGTCAATAACTGTGAGGAAAAAATCACCAGTGTGAAACGGAAATGTGAGGTTTTCATAAAGATATTTATTATTGAGGATTGTTTGGGCCTCAAGAAGACATAATAAAAGGGACAAATAATTGATCATTTCAATATTTTATGAAGAAATATGATGCTTGTTCGCAGAGCAAAAAGCCAAATAAAATCCAAAAAAGTACAAGTAAAAGAAAAAAAAGATCAATATCAATCAAGTATAGACAATTTAGTAAATAAATAGTGTAAATCCAGGAACAGTCTCATTTTGTGCAAAATGTTAAGAAGACAAGTAACGAACATTTACATGTGGAAGAAAAGACAATCTGACAGGCGACAATTATTAGTGAAAACGAGTTGAGAGAGTGATAAAATATTGTCAACAGGTTTTTGTGTATGAGTAGAATAATGGTAATCAAATACACACATTGTGTGTTTTAGACTTAAGGCCTCATAAAAAGATCAATCATTAACATTAGCAATTGATGATGGGTGGGCTTTTGAGTTTAGTTTGGTAGTTTTAGTCGCTTTGTAAATCTTTCTGGGGTTTTTCCTCATTTGCTCATTTACTTACTTGTTCAGGACTCAGTATTCACTTTCCCAACGTAAATACTCAGTGATTTGTTTGGTCCCTTCTTTGTCAGATCCTACTGTCATCAATCTGTTCCCGTCTTCTGAGTTCTCTGTTTAAATGATTGTATCTCTCTGCCCCAACACCTAAACAACATATGAAATTCTGTATACATAACGAAAATCATATCTGTCTCGTGAAATGCAATACACCACTTTTGTTATAAGCTCAAAATTTCTTCTGGAGGACTAAGCGCTCTGTAAGAGAGCCTCAAGTGTGCATTACCTTAAAGGAAAGGCAGGAATAGGCGATGAAAGTATATTTTCTATGATGATGATATTCTGAGATAGCAGGTTGGTCATGTTAGTTTTTATGCAGAATTACTTTTTAATTTCCCCGTTTTGACAAAATCAGTTTTTCTGCTCCAGGTGCAGCCGTGTGCACCCGGCTAACAACACATCCTCAGACGAGCTCTCATTGTCCTGCTGTTTGAAGAGATTCAGCTCAGGTTGATTAGAGATCTCAAACATCGGAGGCATCCTGGTGATTCAAGGAGAAGAGCAGAGAAGCTCTTCCAGAGCTCCTTCAGAATAAAACAAGAGAACAAATAGAAGCACAGGTTTTTTTTGTTTTATTTTTTTTTGGTTTTGTTTGTTTTGTGTTTCCACTGGTGTGATTTTGAAGGTCAGATCAGTATTATATTTAGTTAGGCCCGAGCAGCAAAGCGCTGCGAAGGCCTATTGTATCTGTACTGTTTATTATTATTATTATTATTATTATTATTCTCCGCGCAAAAGAATTGCCTTTTTGGGGGCTTTATCATATTCAAAAACTCACCAA
>CAEFZY010008192.1:0-11125 GCA_903066815.1 Brachyrhaphis roseni | reverse complement strand
GAACGGTTCTGAGAGAAAAAGGTTGCACTGAGTGTGCTAAAAATCTTATTACTAATCTGTTGGGGTTGTAATATTTACTTGTAGCACTTCATATGATTAACACCTCATTTATTGGTGGGATACATTCTGTGCTATTGTTCTACTGTGCTGAAAGTTAACTGTGCTCTGTTAATGTGCATTGGTCTTGGTTTATTGCTGAACAGTACGGTTTACTAAACTGGTACATCATGAACTTTACAATTTTCACTTCCTTATTTTAGTATAAAGTTAGAATTGCACTACATTTAGATCTCTAGGTCTTGCTATTGTGCTGAGTTACCCGCTCTATTTACAACATACACTGTTGCCAATTAAGAAACTTCTTTCTCATTATGAAGTATTTAATAAAGTGTAGGTCAGAGAATCTGAGCGCTGTTCATAGGGAAAACTAGAACAGTGGTTAAAAGAGAAATATGTTCTATAACGTCAGAGTACAAGGTAACATTGTCATGTTGAATTGATGACATCACCTTAGCCCGCTCACTTCATACAGAAAGTGACCTGATTTTTCTGCTGTATGTCTGAAGTTTACTCTATTATTTATATGGATTTCATCCTGTGCAAAATGACTTCAAATGATGTGATGATGTACTCTGTCATTGCTGGCTGCTCGCTGAACCGTGTGGGCGTGGTGAAATGTCCTCGCCATATGCATAAGATCATATGTAAATAACACACGGATCATCCGATTGGCGCAAACCTGATATGTATGACCTTACTGAATACTAATACCTCTGAAATGTAATGTGACTCCACTGCGCCCCCTAAACTAATCCATAAGCTTTATCTCCATGCTACGTCGCCCGATCTGCACAGGATTTTCGTGCGTCGTCGGGTAGCGCTGCCGAACGCGTCAGTAAGTACCGCCTGGTGGACGGGCACGGAAACTGCGTGCGAGCTTCTGCAGTAGTGAGTGGGCTGCGTTGCTAGGAACTGGAAAAGAGCTTCTGCATTGGCAGGCGGGCGGCGGTGCTGGAAACCAGGCGGTGGCTGATAGGCCGGAGCGGCGCTTGGCTGCGAGGGCCGCACGAGGCTGCTTGCAGCTTTAATTTTTTTTGCAGCCGCCAAATAGTTTGTCATAAATCCCAGATTATCTTGTGTTTTAACTTTTCAAACAGAACAGTTGCATTTCTATGCTTTAGGCACATCAGTGTGAAAGCATTATAACCCACCATTATCTTTTTCTTCTTTGTGTGTCTTTCCAAGTAAAACCGGAGGAACAATCAGGGTTTTGAGTTTTTCTTATTGACATCGGTGCCTTTAGCACCCCAGTGCCTTCTTCGGTGCAATTGGGCCAATTATGGAAAAGATGGAAACTTGAAGAAGTAAAATGTTTTCATAAACTGAGCTTTTTTTTTTCCTCTGTTGATGTAATCACCTCTCCTCGTGTCTGTTCTGTTTATAAAATAAAGATGGCCTGAAAGCTTTTACTCTAAATTCCCCAGAAAATATTTGCTCCAGTTGAGAAAGAAAAGGTTTGAACCTCAGCGGAGAAACGGAGCGTTTGTGAAGGAATGACCACTTCTGAAGCTCACCGAAACGATTAATTGGATTAGTAATGACTAATTGATTACTAATTGTCAACTAACTGGGTGTTCGATTAATCATTAACTTTGAGTAAACAGATTCAAAAAAGGCAACAGATTATCCATGCACTGTATTCTTGTTAAGCATAGCAGATAGAGCTGAGCCTAAGTCTCTTATAACAAATTTTTCTGTGCGATAAATTGTCCCAGAATATATTGTGATTAATGACTATGTGGTCATTTTGAAACCATTTTTAATATAGTAATAATAATAATAATAAACGCCTAATGCAAGTCCACCCCTCTCAAAGATCAAATAACTTTATTCTTTAAAGAACTTTTAATACTGGAACTGGAAGACATTTTAAATATCCAAAATAAACAAACAAAACAACCGAAACAACAATAATTATCAAGTCTCTGTTGCCAAAATTGCATTTCAAAGCTAATTATTTATTTTTGTGGGAAAAAAAATTGTTCTTGGTGTCAAATATTTCAACAATATTAAACATTTCTCTGATTGTCCAAATGGAAATTATTGAGCACATTTTAATTTATCATGCAATTAATTGACTTGTTGCCTATTGTGACAGGCTGAGCTGAGCCTTTCACATGTTGTCAAGTGTACACTGAACGATTGCTGTGTCGTAGCATTTTAGGCAACAAAAATATTTATTTTATTATTTAAAAAAAAAAAGAATTATTTGTATTTTTAATATAGTACTATTAAAATGTATTTCTTATGCACAAAAAAAGGGCTTAAGTGGTTAAATGTAAAAATGTGCAAATTGTGCCATTTTTTTCATCCGATTCATCATGAAAATAACCGACAGAATAATTGATTACTAAAATAATCATTAGCTGCAGTCCTACACATAAGTATAGTATCAAAACTATACTTAGTTTTGATGTCCAGATTCTATTGTTTGGCATTTCTGTATAAAAATGATACAATTATGTCTTCCTGACGAGAATCGTTTAAAAAAGGAATACACATAAGCTAATCTGAAGTTTTCTTCTTGCTGGGAGTTGCTCACCGTGGTGATTCATAGCCTCCGTGTTGGACTGTGGCACAATTTAAAGAGTCGCTTCCTGTAATTGTGTTTTGAACGGAGCTGAACAGCAGGTTTAGCTATTTCTGGACTCGTATCCTCAGCTCAAAGTGCCGCTGGCATGACAACAGTCTCCTCGTAGTAGCGGCTGTCATAGGTGCTCGAAGAAACGCTGTCTGAATGGACACCTGATGCATGCGTAATGACTGCTGATGAGAGCTTTGTAGAGAAAACAGAAAGCCATTTTAACACGTTTCATTGGCGTAATTATGTAAATAATAGTGCAACGGCCGCACACTGTGTGTTTTTCACTGTGACATTTAGTGGAGCTGGGAGAAAAACAGACATACTCCTTCCAGTGTGAGCCTGTGAGCCATGAGCATGTGGGCTAGTGGGTTATCAGAATCACAGGACAGTTTTCCAGATTAGGCCCAATAGTTTAGCTTGGCATCACCAGAAGCCATTTGTAGAAAGTGTCTCTGTAACCAGGAAAAGCTGTTCATTGCAAAAACACAAAGTCTTACCATTTGTTTGTGGTTTAGTTTCTAGTGCAGATATGTTGGTACACTTGAAAACTAACTTACAAGTAACTTTCCAGGAAGAAATTGGAGCTTTTAAGTCAATAATTCCTTAAAATTGATGAAAAAGTGCCAATTCCACTGGCAGATTATTTCGCTTATCACGTGGTGAAAATATCTTATAAGTAAAATAGCTCCGATATTTTCTTTAAAAGTTACTTGTAAGCTAATTTTGTCTTATTTGAAGTGTATTAAGATATTTGCACTAGAAACTGGACCAAAAATACTTGGTGAGACATTATGTTTTGGCAATGTTGTTACTTTATTTACTTCTATAATGTAGGGATGTTGACATGCAGTTGAAATCAGAAGTTTACATATACCGAATAAAAAGACACACACATTATTTTTTTTCTTAATGTCTGAAGTAAAGTTAGGCCAAACTTCTCTTGTTTTAGGTCCGTTAGAATCACCAAAATTATTTGTATTTGTCAAGTCCCAGAAAACTTAGCATGAACCTTTTTTAGAGACTTTTTATTTAATTTTTTTTTACTTTTTTTCAAATTCAGAAGTTAACACAATTGGTCGTTATGAAGGAAAACCGTCTTTTAAACTGTGTGACTTGAGTCAAACCTTTTGCGTTTCCTTTCACAAACCTCTTGATGGCTTAACTTTGCTTTCTTGTTTGACATGATTGGAAAGTCAAAAGAAATGAGTCAAGACATGAGGAAGAGAACTATGGAGCTTTACATCTCTAGTTCATTATTGGGAACAGTTTACCAATGCTTGACATTGCTGGGATATGAGAAATATTACGCTCATATCGTTTGAGCAATTTTACGCAACTATAGATTTGATGGGAATGTCCAACAATTATACCGCTCAGAAAAAGGAAAAAGCGAAAGACGTGAAGAAACTGGCTGAAGCTGGAAACACAGGGTCATCATCCACAGTTAAACTGTCCTGAGTGGCCGTTCAGTGAGGAAGAAGCCATCATTCCAAAAGAAGCATGAAAAGCCAGATTACATTTTCTAAATGTAATCTGGGACAAAGACCTTCATTTTTGGAGACATGTCCCGTGTTCTGATGAAACTAAAGTGGAACTGCTTGGCCATAATGTCCATCATTACAAATGAACAATACACCGGGATACTTGGACCATTCTAACTGTGAAGTAGCGGCATCATTTTGTGGGACTGTTATGCTGCAGGAGGAACTGTTGCACTTCATAAAATAATGCACCACTCATGAGAAAGGAACACGACATAGAAATATTGAAGCATCATCTGAAGACATCAACCAGGAAGTAAAAGCTCAGGCACAGATCTTCCAAATGGACAGTAACCCTCAGCATACTGTTGAAGGGGTTGCAAAGTGACTTAAGGACAACAAAGTCAATGTTTTGGTTTTGTCATCACAAATCCCCTCTCTGTTTTATGGAGAAGTTGTGGGTAGATCTGAAAATGTGTGTGTGAGTGAGGCAGTAGGACCAAAACTCCAGCAAAGTGTTGTGAGAAGCAGCAGTTTCTCATGACAGGAAACCCAAACCCAAAAGGTTTGACCTCAGTCATTCAGTTCAAAGACAACGCTATCAAACACAGAGGAAACGAACGTGAACTTCTGATTCTGAAGACATTCATGAATAAATCTCTGACATATTCATTCTCTCACTATTGTCATATATAGCAAGTAGAACAAATTTTGCTCTAATTTACCTAAAATAAAAAGAGAAGGTTTGGTCTGATTTGACTTCAGGCAGTGAGAAAAAAATCCATCTGTCTTTTTATTCAGTGTATGTAAACTTCTGGCTTCAACTGTAGACTCTCTAAACAGCCAAGACAGCTTTTGTCAATTATTTCACAGGCAATAGATGTAATCAGTGACAAAAAAAAAAAAAATTTAGATTTTCAGCAAATTCTGAGGCTTACTTCATATTTTCCTTTAGAATATTTTCCTTTATTTCTCTCCTCTTGGCTGACTCACTAAATATTTAATTCTCCCCCCTTCCACCCTCACCCCATCTGAAAATATAGAACTGTCAGGATTAAACAAGATGCCAGTTTTAATGCTATTCTGCAAAATAGGATTCAGGAGGCAAGGATTCTGTGCGTTTATACATCATCTCTGTTTTTCCGCCCTCTGCACTCTGAGCTGCCAGAGAGCGCCAGCCCCGCGCTGCTCCCTCTTGCTTTAGCCTTTAATCCCCTTTGCCCTGGAATTAGTTCCCATGCCCATTAGATAGCTCATTCAGTCAGGTTCTGCAGAAGGCTTTATATCGCCTCATAATCACACGGCGCACACCGCTGTAGTGTGTGTAGGTGTATTATAGCAACAGGGACGTGTATTTAAGCGGTATTAAGAGATTCGGCTCCGCGCGCATGTAAAGACCTTAATTGGTTCACATTAGACATTGGGGCAAATGGATCTCCTGGCTGAAACGAGATGCGGGCTCGGTCTGGAGCGACAGGTGGGATGAGGCTACTAGTTCCTCTGATCAGAAAAGACGTACGAAAAGAAAAAAGTTTTCGGTTTGCTGATGAGTCATGTAGGAGACGCAGCAAACACAAAAATTGGGATCCCTTTATTTCAAGGCGTGTGCATAAGACTGATATGACACAACATGAGTCATGAACATGAAGGAGTCTGCACAAAACTTATGACTGTTGTCATGAAGTGTCATTCTGTAAATAATGACAGTTTTAATGCAAGTTTTAATGCAACTTTGGATTACAATGTCATTACTTGCCAAATAATCCAAAATTGACATTTGTAATGCAACGTTTAATGCAACTTTGCATTAAAAGTGCTATTATTTAACAAATGACACTTCGTGACAACAGTGATGACACATTTATGAAGACTCCTTCATATTCATAATAAGTGTGTTGTCATGTTTATGACTGTGTCATGTCAGTCTTATGCAGCCTTAAATAGTTACCCAACATTTTAACTTCTTTTCCTTCATGCAAAACTTCCTGCGGGGAAAATAAAGTAACCACACATGACCCTGAGGTACACCGTCAGCACTGTGAAGCATGGTGAAGGGAACGCGTGGCACAAACAGCAATCACTCAATTCATGAATTAAAATGAGATCCATAATGTCCATTCTTGAAGCGCAATTTTGTTAAAAGACTCTGTAGTCCATTTTGTTTTAAATCATGGTTTCTTTTGTGGGTGTTTTTTGTTTCCTTTTCTCGTTTTTGGTTGTTGAATTTTATTTTAGATATTTAAAATGTCTTCCGGTCGAAGTGTGGAGTTTTGTTTGTTGGATGGACTTGGATTATTATACCGTTATTTTTATATTATTTGAAAATGGTATCAAAACAACAATTTTATTGATTATTGCAATAATTTCTGGGGCAATTTATCATCTTGAGAAATTTGACTGCCTTATTTCACCAGGGTGCCACTGAAATTCTGTTATATTCTACTGACATAATGACAAGTAAAAATCTTATGGATTATACATATGATGCCTTTATGGAAAATTAAAAAGAAGAAATTCATTGAGTGCATAAATTTATGAACAACTCTAAGGATCTGAGGCATGTACAAAGTACAAAACTTAAATAGATGCATGTTCATATATTTGAATGGCCTAGTCCAAGGGTCTGCAAACTGTGGCTCAGGGGATGCAAGTAGCTCCTTGGATCTTCCACAAGGTAATATTTTTAAATACAGCTTTATTAGTAATATTTAATAAATATTAAATTATTACTAATAATTTTTTACGGAATAGCTGTATTGAATTTTTACAATGTTGACACTAAAAGTACCGGTAACATTCATTTCGTCTGGTTTTTTCAAGTTAGTTTGAAAATAAATTTTTATGTTAATGTTTACTTTATTCTAAAACCTTAAAAAATTTAAAGTGTTTAATAACTTTTATTTTAGCAGATATTTTAATCTGAAATTCTAAGATCTTTTTTCAAAAGTTGATGTAGCATTTGCTGCTCTAAGTGAGCCTTACTAAGCCGGACTGAAGACAAAAAATGGCTCCCCTGAGTCAAAGGTTGCAGACCCCCTGGCCTAGTCAAAGTCCAGATTTAAATCCAACTGACAATCTGTGGCAAGGTTGAAATAAGAACGGACAAAAATCCTTTCAGTCTCTAGTTGTGCTTATGTGTGATTGCTTCATTGTTATTACGAAGTAATTGCAACAGAAAGTGTTTCTATAAAGTCCTGATGCAGGTGTATAAAATACACCGATAAATTGGCTCCAATTTCCTGAATTTTGGGAGATCGGCGATCATCCAATACGCATGTGAAACCGATCTCATCCACCTCATCAAAGGTCTATGCAGTGGGAAATGAAGGCCTGCAGGCGAAAGAGCAAACATGGAAGTTTGAAAAACGGGTTACAAGTGGTGCGAGGTAGCCGGAGCAAGTTAGCGGCTGCGTGTTCACTTCCAGCTGACGGAGGCTGACTGTCGCCTGACCCGAGGAGCGGAGAGGGATGGGGAGGGAAGGGGGGGGGGTCACGTTGTGGTTAGACAAGGCAACAGCTGAGTGAGCTGAGAGACGGGAAGAGAGGAGGGCAAAAAGCCCACGATTGAGGTGACTGCTGGGACTCATTAGCAGAGAGTTCAAGCGCAGAGGCACGCTGCTCTGCATCTCCTCCCCCGCTGAATAATGTACACAGAGTCACCCCTGTTATGGAAAAATGAGCTCCGGTCCGGCCCGACTCCTACTGTACGTCCAGGGCTGTGGGGAGGAACACGAGTCCCAGAGCAGGAGACTTTTTTTTTTGTAATTACAAAGAATTCAGAAGCACGCAAGCCGCGGCTCTTTCTGCCGCGTCTGGCTGTTGACACCCTGAGGCTAGTAATTAGTGAGATTAATCAAAGCGGTGGCTGCAATCTCTCAACGCGCTACTGGACCGGATCGCCGTCTCCATTCTGCAGCGGCCTTATCCCCATCACTGAGCGTCTTTGATGAACTTCGATCCGGAGCGGCCGTTTCGCGGGTTCCCGTCGGTCCAGAGGGGGTTAATTCGACCGAATTAGCGTTAAGCTCAGGGCTCTGTGATGTCACCAGGAAACTTTTCATCAGATTCGTCCGAGCTTCCCGAGTTCCATAGGACGCGGTTCTGCTGCGCCGTCCGGCAATTACACCGGACAAGTCTTTGAAGAGTTCGCCTTTAAAAAAAAAAAAAAGAGAGTGCAGAAATCTGTCATTCTCCTAAAGTCTGGTAGAGCTGTGAGAAGCAGGAGGTGGAGGAATGATGGTGGTGGTGGGAGTTGGGATAAAAGATGGTGCACTATAGGAGAACGTCTTTTCTTGTGAGAAACCCGGTTTACAAGCCAGAAAATTTCCCCCCCTATCTTTCCCCGTTCCCCAATGATTGAAGCTTCTTTGAAAAGCAACTGATTAGTCCTGATTTAGAGTTCCAGATTAGATTTGAGTAATCTGAAAGAACCTTTTCTCCAAATGTCATCATTCGTCATATTTAATCCACTTAGGTTGCGCGTAGGTGTACTGTGTTTGTGGAAATCTAATAAGACACAGCTACTCAGATGCCTTGGCATTCGTGCATCGGAGGGAACTTACAATATTTTGTCGTCGCTACGTCTCTGTCAACCAAAAACCGGGACGTAAAGCTGAATAATTGAACGGATCAGATGCTCTGCATTATTCACAATTAGTGATGATGATACTTATGCAGTCTTCTGCTGCAGAATATCACTATTTCTTCTTCTTCTTCTTTTACATCCATGTAACGTTTTGGGAATTCCTGCATGTGATTCCCTGATTCCTGGGTGTTGTACTGTATAGAAGAGAATTAACATAAGTGTGAAATTTTTTATACCCAATCAATATTTATACAGAGGGAGATTTTCCAGTGGGATTTTTTTTTCTCGTCGAGCCATCGGAGTAAGTGTTACTGTCAGGTCGTGGAGAGAGGAAGTCATTACAAATTAGCGGAACGATTCGCGTCGTGGACTCTGAACTGTCGGGAAAGAGCCCGTTTCTTCATGTTTCCTTTGTTTTTTTGGTCTTTTTTTGATAAGAGTGAGAAAAGGGAAAAGAAAAGGAAGCCCTTCCTCTCGTCAGCTGGAGGAGGTCTCATAATTTATTAGACGCCTGGCATAAAAAGTTCATGAGGAATCTTGGAAGAGACACGATTGGCGGCGGAGACTCCGGTAACACCACGGGCCAGAGGAGTCGGAACGTATCCGCACCGTGGTAACTGGGTCACAGAAAGTTGAGTTTCCCGCTCTCCCTGATTCTCCCGAACACAACAGAAACATCACGACTTAATGTATTAATAGACCCTCCGGTTTAGACAGCTTTGCGCGGCGTCGACGGCGCTCCGGTGGAGCTCATTTGCATTTTACTGAGGTCGCCCTCAGCAGTCTCTCAGGAGTTTGCTCTTAGATGTGCCTCTACATGTCATAACGAGTGGGATGTGTGTCAGAGTGAAAACCTTTGTGTCACCCCCTTTCAAGCCCTCCAAACTCCCTTTTCACCCAATCATCTTCTCTGACATGTTCTCACTCCCGACTTCCGAAGCGCCTTTGGCCAACCTTCTTCAACGTCAAGGTGTGCCTCCGACGTGCCAACCATCCTGCTAGTCGGTGCTCATTTTCACTCTCCCCACTTTTGTTTTTCTCAGAATCTCAGCTTTTTTGTTTAACACTTTTTTTGTGTGTCTAATAGTTTTTGCCGTTTACTGCTTTCCTGATTACCTTCACCTCTGTCTCGCCTTGGATTCAAGATGTCTGCTTAAATGTAATCCAGCATTTTTTGCTTTCCAAGGACCCTGAAACTTTTTTTTTTTTTTTTGCTCTTGCATTTTAAAAGTGAAATAAACATATCAGCTCTGACGGAACAGCTTCAGTATTTAACCTTGGTTGCTATAAACTCGTCTGGGTTTTATGACACCCGTTAGCAACATGATGGTGGAGCCCGGGTTTACTAGATTTGGCTGTAAGGTTTGCTCGGTTGTGGAAAAAAATGTAAGACATAAGACGTAACGTGGAAATCAAAAGAATTGCTCAAAACCGGTCGTATAAAGCAGTCATGGGGGGATGTTGCATTCCTTTTTCAACCATAAAAATCACATCATTTTCCACCCTGGACATGTTTTGAGTTTTTTTCTTAGCTTGATAACCCAGACTAATTAACCTAGCAGTCATATTAATGGACTGTGTGTGGAGGAAGTTGGAGTACCTGGAGAAAACCCACTTTATTGTAATGCGCCAATGCGGCCCCCACTGTGCAGCCCTACATTTACTATACTATACATAATACTATATTACCTTTGTATACCAGATATGAAGCAGATTATTCATAATCGTATTAAAATAGAGTTCCAGTACTGCTGTGCTAATCAGTCAATGCTAATTGCATTGACATGCACAGGTTAGAAGAGTGAGAGGAGACCGGTTAGCGTGTTTAAAATCCAACAGTATATTTAATGTAATGGTGAAAATAAATTGAAATCAAGTTCAGCCACATATTTTCAGAATTGTTATTAAAATCCTAGTTAAAGTTCAAATACAGACTTGGAGAAGAAAATCAGTGTCGAAAGAAACTTTGAGTTTCTTTTTGTCTTTACAGCTGCATGGACCTTGCAAAGCTATTCCTAACATTTAAATATTAAGCAAATAAAATTTTACCTACTTTCAAGTTTTATTTCACAAATAAAGATTTGGGCCTGGTGGCGTCTGTATCAATTGTTGCCTTGTTATGCGTTTGACTTAAAAGAAATGTGTCTTTGTCTCTAAACTCCTGCTCTTTCTGAAACTCCGCCTTCAGGAAGTCATCACACCACGACTCCTCTATTAACCCTTTAACAACATTTTTATCATCGTTTCACTGAGAAGTAGCTCCTATAATGAGCTCAGCAGATGCTCAGTTCCCCCAGGTGTTTGCTAATTGCTGCTGGCTAGTCTGAAGGAGCTGAGTGGGGGATTCTGTAAAGCATGGAAACTGCAGCTCCAAGGAGGAGCTTCGTCTTGAAGGCGGGTCTAGGTCCACCCAGA